>JBAMCE010000639.1:12500-16360 GCA_037075305.1 Drosophila kanekoi | reverse complement strand
CGGAAAAGATATAAACGTGGCATACAGAATCGTAGTGTGACTTGGTATACCCTGTAATGTCTGCCAAAGGGCATGGCATAGTGGATAGGTAAAATGTCTGTAAAGATTTTCCTGATGACCTTCAAATTCTGATCCGCATTGCTCAGATCAATCAATCTCCATCGATCCATTCATCCATTTCTTCCCGTTTCCTATTACATCTAGGTTTATGAAGTCAAATATATGGCTTCTATATTGTTCATCTCTATCTATTATCTCCAACCATTTATTCATTCCTTTCTGTTTCCTATTATCTCTAGATAACCCTAGACCTATATATACCCTCACGCCCGTCTGCAGGGCATCTGTCAGTCGCATAGTCTATTCAGTTGTATTTTACCTCAATATTTTTTTTATTTACAGGCAATTGCTGTATATTTATTTCTGTTTTTTGTTAGCTTACAATTTTTATTGCTGCATTGGCAGAAAAAATATCATGGCCAATAAAAATATATAAAAATTGGAGGAAAAACATTGATTTATGTAAAGGTAGACTTTTCATGGATCTCTCTTTGGGCTTTTGGCTGCAATTGCAATTGATTACGAATGCGATTAATTAAAAAATACTTTATTTATTCATGTTATTAATGCCATCCGCGCGAAAATCAAACGTGCGACGCACATTTCAAATATGCCACAAAAAAAAGGCAACTCATAAATATAATTATAATCAAAATATTGCGCTAAGTGCCGCATTGATTAACTGCTGAGGTCAGCGGGAATTCGTTTTTATATATATATATATATATAAATATATATATATTCACTCTTCGTGATTAATTATAGTAATTCGATTGTCGCGCTGATTGGATCACTACAAAACAAGTAAAAGGTTCTAGTCGGGAGCTTCTGACTAGGGGATACCCTGAAACCTCTTCTTCCAACACCAAATGCAGATATATATACTATTCTAGAAGTTACTTGTCAAGTTTGCCGACTCTAGCTCTTATTGTTTACCAAAACTGCTCAAAAAACAGAATTTCGATATATCGATATTTATCGATTGCTTGTAAGCGAAGTAAGCTATCGATTATCGGAAACAAAGTCGATGTGCGCATGGATTAGGAGGACCTACAGCCTAAGTCTTTAGCTCCTATAAGTTCTGAGATCCTTGTGTTCATACACACGGACGGACGGATAGTCAGACGGACATGGATCGATTCGGCTGTCGATGTTGATCGAGAATATATATACTTTATGGGGTCGGAGATGCTTACTTCTGCCTGTTACATACATTACCCCAAATACAATATACCCTTTTTAGCCATTTTTAATGAGGTTAGGGTATATAAATAGATATACAAATGTTAACTGTTTAACTTGGTTTAATAGCATTTAAGCATATGTTAAATAATATACATTTTTTATTAATTACCAATTTTCCCGCTCTCTCTCTCTCTCTTGCTCTCTCTCGTTTTAGGTAAGTTTCAATGTTGTCGCTTGATGTTAATTAATTGTTGGTATGTTGCAACAAAAAAATAGATTTATATTTAAGTACATTGCATTGGTTTAATTACGTCAGTTTTTTTTTACTGAAAGTGCATCAGAAGGAAATGCTAAAAAAGTGATTTATATAATGGTTGACAGTCAGAAATTGTGTTTATTGCGATTTTAAATATTCATAAATAACTTTGACAATTTTTCCCGTTTGATTCTTGATTTGATTTGTAATTAAATTAAATTTCAAACATGGCCTTATTTTGCTTAACGAAATATTTTTCATGCACTAATTAACTGACATTTAATAATTAATATTTCAAATTATTTGAAATTTTTGTTAGTTTATTTCGTAATGAAAATAATGAAAGAATTGTAACTAATTGAAAAACTTTTCATCTCCCAAATGAACTTTGACTGATTTTCTTTAGAAATGAATTTTTTAACATATTCTTAACATTTTCTTAATAACATTTTAAACATAACATTTGAAAAACGTTTTAGCCTAACATTTGAAAACATTTTAACATAACATTTGAAAAACATTTTAAACATAACATTTGAAATGAATTTCTTTCGAAATGATCCTCAAATCTTGTCAAACATCAAACACATGACAAGTTCTTAATTCATAAAGTTAACTAAGCTAAAGTTTAATATTTTCTTCTTCTTCTTTAACTGCTCTATGCTAACATCAATTGAGTTGGCTAAGCTAAACTGCAAGGAGTTGCTTGAACTTCTTTTGCAAGAAGCTTTATATAGGTATATAATTTGCGGAATGTCTTTGTGTTTAAACTTATCTGATTAAGCTCTACGATCTCTATAGTTTCTTTTTCCTTCTAAAGTCTTTATCCAAGTTCTCGAGTCGTTCGCTTTCTGAACATGTTGCAGCTAGCGGAAGTTATTGTTTAATTGGCCGTCGCTCACGTTTTCGACTGATAAACTTGGCTCAGGTATTGTCTGATTGCAGACATGTGTTAAAAGCATACGATATAATAACATACGAAATCTATCTGTATACAACTAAATACTGAATACCGTATCGTTGGCCCCATTACAGTTACACTTGCTTTTATTGCTGTTGATTGCATTTGATGCAGCCAACCATGCCAAGTGCTTTCTACATGCTCCGCCAGTAACCAGATAAAAGATAAAAGATAAAAGATAAACGTTATGGTATTTATTTGGCCAGCTCACTTTTGCAGCGAACGCAGCGTTTGACAGTTCGTTCACACCAAACGGCAGCAGAAACAAACAACAAATTTCGCTTCGCTTCTCGTTCTTATTTTGTTTTATCGTAAAGTATTTAAATTGTGCTGCGGCTCAATGCGGTGTTATCAGTAGAAAATTTCACAAGACCAGCTACAATAACAGCCGCGTACTGGCATGCAAAACAAACACCTATGAAAATAACAATCTAAATTGTATATATTTATATTTGGATATATTTATTTATGTGTTTGTATATACAATATGTGCGCATAAAATGCCAAATATGTGGGCTAAATAAAAGTCGGCCATAAAATGCTCTACGAAGCGCCCAAAGTGAAGTGCTTGCTACATAGTTTGGTTAAATATTTTGATAGAGCTGAGTTTTTCGGGGTTGGGCGTGTGAAATCACTGGAATGCATTTTAAGCAAAGAATGCAATTCATTAGCTTGCTTTCGTTTGAAGCTTAGGCAAATTGATGGGCATTTACAAGGCAAATTGGAGAACATTTAAGAAAATATGCATCCATTGTTTCAGTATTTGCCTTAATAGATATATTCTATATTATCATGAAGTATGTTAATTGAATTTTCATTGCTTAAAACTTAAGGCATTCGCTGCTGAATTTGAACCAGCGACTTCTCCTCTTGCCATACTCTGAAATGTATTCTGTAATAAATAAATGGAGTTTCCATTGCTTAAAGTTCGTTCTTAGCATAAGTAAGGCTTCTCTGCTGAATTTGAACCAGCGACTTCTCCTCTTGCCATAGTCTGAAAGGTATTCTATAATAAAGTAGTGGAGTTTCCATTGATTAAACTTCGTTCTTAGCATTAGTAAGGCTTCTCTGCTGAATTTGAACCAGCGACTTCTCCTCTGGCCATAGTCTAAAAGGTATTCTATTAAAAAGTTATGGAGTTTCCATTGATTAAATTTCGGTCATAGCTTCAATAAGCCAATATTTTCTGACGCTGAACCAGCGACTTCTCCTCTTGCCAGTCCTGATCCTGATCCTTTCTTCATTCCCAATCCAAACGCAGGCTTTTGCAGATTTTCCAACTTTTCAGCCCATAAAGTCTATTAAAATGCCATTCACAAGGTTCCGTTCGACTATCTACGATATTTAAAATAACCCACAGCATAAATAAATGTCTGCTTTACACGAAATTAAACGATT
>JBAMCE010000639.1:0-7500 GCA_037075305.1 Drosophila kanekoi | reverse complement strand
GGGATGAGGAAGAGTGTGTGAAAGAGGGGGAGAGGGGGGCATTAGAGAAAGGGATAAAGTCTGTTGTCAGAAGTGATCAACGCTTGCCTCAGGGCTGTCTATATAGAGGGACTCACATGCTGGACGCTGCCTCAGCCTCTGCTGCCTCAGCCTCTGCTACCTCAGTCTCTGCCGCCTCAGCCTCTGCCGCCTCAGCCTCTGCTGCCTCAGCCTCTGCTGCCTCTTCTTCTTCTGTGCACGTCAAGTGAACTGACATCAAAATGACGAAAACGCAAATCAACAGCAAACAGCAAACAACAAATAGAACAAAAAAAGCAACACACACACACAGAAAAAGGAAAGAAAATTTTTGTTGAAAAGATGGATGGATTTATGGCTGGGCATGGGTCGGTTGCTGGGTGGGTGGGTTAGGCTTGTCTGCGGCCTGGCGAGACCATCTCTGCATACACATATTTGTTTTGTATACCCATTGAAAATGTGTGAAAAGGGCATGACTGTTGTGTGCAAGTGTATGTAATAGGCAGCAGGCAGCATTCCCGGGTTGTCAAAGCGATTATTCTTGATCAGATCGATAGTCCAGGCGATCTAGCTATATCCATCCACCTGTCTGTCTCTCCGTCCTTCTTTACTGCCCTTTTCTCCGTCCGCCTGTCCGTATGACGCATCGATCACATCAATCTCAGAACCTATGAGAGCTATATCTTCCTAGTGCCCGCGCAGTACGAGTCTGTTCCAACTTGCTCCATTTTCAAGTAATCGATAAATATCGATAACGATATACTGTACTTTGAGCATATCTCTTTGGTTAAGCATCTTTTATTGTAAAGCTATCGAGAGATGAGGGATTTTATTCTTGTGGTTTCTTGATTGATTTGTAGTTAAGTGAAGGCAAAGTTTTTGATAGTTCAATTTGGTTCAGGGTATTCCCTAGTCGTGCACTCCCGACTTGTTTTTCTTTTTACATTTTTCTTCTGCTTTGTTTTTTTTTTTTTTGGCTCTCTTTTGCGGTCGCCCCCTGCGGTCAAGGGGTTAAGTTATGCCGTGTCTGTAATTGAGTGACCCTTTTGGCAAAAAGGGTCGCTGTCTTCGACTTTGTTTATATTAATAGAACTGAGGCGGGGTTGCACTCTCTTGTTGTGGCTCGTTAAATGTGCTTTGCATTACCAATTTCTCTTATCTTTGTTTATAAAGAATATGTCTTTTGTTGTTTTTTTCCATTTACTTTGTGTGTTTAACACTTGTTTTTAGGTTTCTTGCAATTTATTTTGAAGGCTCTTTTCTTTGTTTGGGTAAAAAATTTCAATAATTTTGTTAATATTTATACATAGTATTTCTGCTGTAACTTAAGAAACTAATCTTAAGGATCTAAACCCCGCACAGAAAGTAAAATCTTAAAAAATGTAGTTTTAGTTTTCACGAGAGATTTATGCTCTTTGCTCTTCTCTCTCTCTCTCTCTTTCTTTATATATTTATATATCTCTATTTACATCTCCATTTGCAGATCTATTTTTCTCTCTCTCTCTCTCTCTCTCTCTCTCTCTCTCTCTATGTTCCTCTCTCTTTTCATTATTATCTCTCTCTTTCTCACTATCTCGATCTTCCGCTTTCCCTCTCCCTACCACTCTCTCTCGCTCTCGTTATTGCCTTTTCTCTCTCTCCTTATCTCTCACCATCTCGTTCCCTCTCCATCTTTCTCTGCATCACTCTCTCTTCAACTCTCTCTCTCACTATCTCTCGATGTACCTTGCTTCAAGCCCCTCAACTTTTGCCCATTCTTCACTTATCGCAACTCGTAAACCTCTTCATCAACGGCGGGGCTTAAGCCGCCACATAAATCCCAATTGTGGCAAGTGCGGAGACAATCTTAAGCTCTGCACGCCTTTTGCTCGTAGGAAAAATGTGTTGGCAATCTGTGAACTCTAATTGAAAATCATTTGAAAAACCAAACACAAACCACACAATTGTCGCATGTCGCGCGCGCACACACACACACGCACACCCTTCGCAAAAACCAAGTGTGATGCCAGACAGCTAAAGTGAGGGTATGAGCTGGTGCGCGGGGCGCGGGAAAGAAACTGCGACACGAGCTACAAAAAAAACAAAAGAAAACAAAATGAAAGAAGAAAATCAAACGTTGAACTAATGACAATTTTCAATGCTTCACGCGTTGCGGGGTAATGTTACCACGCCTCCCCAGCCCCTACCCGCTCCAACATCGCAACGCCCCCATGCTGTGACTAATGAGCATTGCCGACTTAGATAAGAAATGAACTGGCCGGAACAGCACATTGCGAATGTGCGGCTGAGGAGCGATACGCGGCGGTTGGGGTTGGGGGTAGTTGTTACCAAGTAGCAGCTAAAAGATTTGTGCCAAAAACTAAAAAAGATACAGATACAAATACAAAAGATACAGCTACATATAGGTGAGCTGCACGTGTGTGTGTCAGTGTGTAGATAGATAGATTAATATGTGTGTGTGTGCACATATTGTACTTATGTCATTGATGAAATCCGCGGGCCAATACGCTCTGACGTGTTCTGGCCACACACACACACCTACACACACACACACGCGCGCACAAACACTCGATACAGCATTTGCCCAGAGCTGAGCAATGCCAATAGAATGCGAAACGAACTCTTGCCTGATATTGTTTAAAAGGTTTGAAGATCTAAAATGATTGATGGATGCCACAGCAAGTAGTTGCCTGGTTTTTACATATTTTGTATCTTATAGACGCGAATGCGGCTGCGTTTACACAACTTACACATTGCTTCATTATTTTGTGAAAATTATTATTTGTTTTTTCTCTCGGGGATGTGTTGTGTGTGCGTCTGGCTGGCTGGCCTGCTGCCACGCTGCCACTTGACTTGGACTTTTTGATGTTCTTTACTTGGCCCAAAACGCAGAGACTTGGCCAAATACAGTTGCCCAATGCAGGCAGACAAACTTGTGAGTCCAACAGGCGCTCTTGTCGCTCAGTCAACTGCAGCATTTAATTTCATTGTTGTTGTTGTTGTTCTTGTTGCTGTTGTTGTTGTTGTTGCTGCGGCTGCTGTGTTTTAATTAAATTTCGCAATGCAAACGTTGAAGAAAACATTTTGTAAATTGCATTTCATGTGCAATTCTCGTTCGACATTTGCCGGCCTCGTCTCGCGTGCGCACACATGCCGCTCTGTCTGAGGGGCAGGCGGGGCACAGTTTGATGCATGCTGCGTCTGCTGGCAAAATACAGTGCAACTAATTGCGAGTAACAAATGCCGCCTGCCTCGCGTGTTGCTGTCGCCTGACGCAGTTCTAGCCAAACACACACAAAAATGAAGAAAAATAAATAATATTTGCATTTGAACATTTTTGGGCGGCGTTGCCTATCAAAATGAAGGGCAGCAACATGTGCCTAGCATGCGGCGGCTAGCTGCAACAGCAGCGCGACAGCATTTACGCCGTCAGTCAGTCAGTCAATCACTCAGTCAGTCAGTCAGTCAGTCTGTCATTCACTCAGTCTGTCAGTTATTGAGACAGTCACCAGCAGATGTGCGGCATCAGAGGTTTCGCTACCTTGTGGCAAGTCTAATGGGCTGCAACACTTGATGCAACGTTTTAACTTCCACTCAAAATATCCCCAATCCTTCAATAATGACGTTTAACTTTTCTTACTCAGTACCAAAACCCCGTCTGTATATCTGGAAATTGCCTTGAATGAACATAGTCAAATAATAAATAAATATAATTTGTAAACTCTTGTTCATCTCATGTTTATAATGAATTGCTTGTAATTTCCATTTGTTTCTCATCGAATGCGTTTCTCACACTTTGCCCACATATAATTTGCACCTCGCAATTATCAGGTGCCGACTATAGATCAATATATAGATCTATATAGATCTCTGCATATTCTCCAAGTCAGTTTGATGAATGTCAATACATCAAGCGCACTGACAGCATGATAGACGGACTCTTTGGCCATATATCTTTGGCTATTTATATTGGCTCGATTCTTTATCTGTGAGATTTCGCAACTTGCTGCAGTTCAACTTGCAAACTCAACTCGGCGCAAGTTTTCTTTGGTTTTCTTTTAAATTTCTTGGCAAAGATGCATTTAAGCATATTGTAAATGTATCTGTATCTTTAGCTGTCGCTTGTATCTGTATCTTTTTAGCTGTATCCGTTGGATATGTCGCCGCGCACTTTATAGCGTGCTTTTTTGACCATTTGATCAACAGTGAGTGCAAATCTTTTTTAGCTCGATGCAAAACTTATTTGCACAGCTCTGTCACATAGAGTGCGTCCCCGACCATTCCGTCCGTCTGTCCGTTCGTTTGTCTGTCTCTCGGTGTAGGCCCTAGGCGAATAGCTCTCGGGTAATTCATCTTCATTTCGTTGCGGTTCGAGTTGAAATGCGCCGTGGTATGCAGCCGCAACACCGCCGCGGCGACCGTCCGCGCGGCTATTTTCAAATCGTTCGCGCCGTTGTGCCAGAAATGTTTCAAATGCTTTTCAGAAAAGAAAAGGAAAACCAAACTACGAATAGAACAACTTTTCGAATAGCAGCAAAAAATGAAACAAAATTGAGAAAAAATAAAACAAAATCAAATTTGAAATCATATTTTTTTCCTTGCCATGCACTTAAGCCCAAACCCGGTCAGGCGTACATCCATCAATCATTTCGCTTACAGCTTCCACTTAGTTAAATTTTCTTCTTTTTTTTTTGTAATTTAATCAACAGTTTCCAGTGTCAACGTCGGCTTCTCCTTGCGGGTGGGCGTTGTGCGCACAGCAAAATATATGATCTTTATTATTATTAAAGGCAAATTTGACAGAAAACAAATGTTTTCTAGACTCGCCTTGGGGTTTTTCAACATACAAATTGTGCGTCAAGAGCGTTTTCAGATTTTTTTGTTCATCTTGCTTCCTTCTCCTTTTTTGATTGAAACCCCTCGCACTGCTGCCTTGACGCTTGTTAGATTATGTTACAAGGTAAATACAGATTTTCTGGGCATTGGGAAATTTCTCTGTGTGTGTGTGTGTGTGTGTGTGTGGAAATATTCGAAAATTGCTAATGATGATAGTTCGTTATGCTGTGCAGCACATGATAAACTCTGTGTACTTGAGGCCTCTCGTGCGGGCCTATCATGAGAGAAGAGTCATGATATAACTCGGCTTTGTCCAAAAGAAACTTAACAGAAATTGTTGCAATTGTTACATAAGCGTCTTAAAGCTATGCATACTCAATCTTTAAAAGTTTAGCAGAAAAGTGAATGTTATTATCCTAAAGGAACAATGTGTGTATCCCAAAGGAATAATATGTGTATATATCAATATCCAATATACTTCGAGAACTATTAGAAAATTAACATGCATCGTTTTTAATACACTTTTCAATTGATTTCTTATATCTGAGTTAGTTTTTACTGGAAATATTCTGATTGATTTCTTACAAAATCTACGAAATCTAGCAATAAATTATTTCTATACATTTTTCCATCGATTCCTTTGAGGGTCTTAATTGGAAAATTAGCTTAAAACAATTTTTATAAATATTCAGATTGATTTACTACTAGATATTAATTGGAAAACAAGAGGTTTTAGTCGGGAGTCGGATACCCTGAACCCTCTTCTTCCAACACCAAATGCAGATATGTATACTATTCAAGAAGAAGCTACATGTCAAGTTTGCTGACTCTAGCTCTTATTATTTTTACCAAAATTGCTCAAAAAGAGGATGTCGATATCGATTCTTATCGATAACTCGCAATTGAGGGGCAAGTTATCGAATATCGGAAACAAACTCGATCTGCGCATGGACTAGGACGACCTACAGCCTACCTACAGTGTCTACCTCTTATAGGAGAGATCACTGCGTTCATACATACGGACGGACGGACTATTTTAAGAAATGTAAAATCTTCCTCTAATTGACAAGCTGGAGAGCAGCTGCCTAAGCACTCAACTGCCCCGTCATGTGAGCCATAGCTGCCAGAATGTCAATTAATTTGAGCAATTTACAAGCTCGCTCGTGACCTTAGGATAGCCCCGCGTGTTATTAAAGTACAGCTCGCCGGTGCGCAACCCTTTGGCCCATTAAAGCTACAGCTTTGGGTGGCTAAGAATGCGTCACGGCAGCAGCCAACGATCCATTAACCTAATTACAAGCCCAGGGAAGGAAAACAAAACTTCAACTGGGAGCTACTTAAAAGCAGCGCATAAAAATAAAATAGAATAATATGTTAAAAAAAAAAAAAAACAAAAGGTTAAGTGAGCTCGACTCGAGCTGGCGGGAATGTTGTGAAAAATGCAGCAAATTAACTAAAATAAAAAGCCAAAAAATTACACGTGAAAGTAAAATCAAAAGTCGCAGCATCAAAAGTCGCAGCAGCAGCAACAGCAGCAACAGCAGCAGCTGGAGGAGTTGAAAAATGGTGTTGGAAAGTTAATCAAGACAAACGCTAATTAGTTAATGAATTGCTGTTCAAGGAAAAAAAATAAGCAAATGTTATGCAAGAGCTGCAAAAAACTGAGATAAAAATTGAGAAAATCAGAGGATGACTTTAAGATACCCTGGCATCTAATATGAACCCTAGCTGAGTATAAGGCTTTGGACTAAGAATGTGATCAAGTCTTAAAATATAGGTTAAGGGGTAAAACAGGATATAGAATGTCTTAAAGATACCCTGACATGACGGAGCTGACTTAAGAGTAGAAGTGGGATAGAGCGAGTCCTAAAGATACCCTAGAATCTGATATGAACCTCATGCGGAGAGTTATAAGGAAATGAGTTAGAGCGATGAGCTATATTTTGGCATAACTTTAAGGGCTTATTATGCGATCATTCCTAAACCGTAAGATAATGTATCAAATTAGATGTAGAAATGCTTAAAGAAATGCTTAGCATCTGGCATGAAAGGCGAAGTTGGAGAAATACTCAAAGAGGCACTAGGAGGAAATCAGAGGGCGAATCTTAGAGATATCCTTGAGTTTCTTGTGTATCTGGAACCACCTATCTCATATGGTTAAATGTGCACTCATGTCAGACCTTTTAGATAATGTATCAAATTAGATTTAGAAAGACTAAACGATACCCTGGGATCTGTTATAAAATGAGAGTTATCGTAAAAGGATCCGATATGAATCTTATGCAGATAGAAACTTTTAGTAGTAAGCCTGAAATCCTTTTCGTACTTTTAGATAGCTGATAAAGTGAGACATAGAAAGTCTTTAAGATACTCTACAATCAGACGCAAAAGAAGAGTTGCAAACAAAATAAATTCAATTGGAGGAAATGAGATAGAGTAATCCTAGAGTCCAGATCTATATCTCATTTCCACTTATATCATGGTCTAGGGTATCTCTACCCTACTTCGACCCTCTATGGCTGGCATAACTTTACTTGTTAAGTGCGCGATCATTTGTAAACTTTTAGGTTTAGTTTAGTTTATTTTAGTTTAGTTAACTCATTAAACGTCAGGCTATATATTTAAAGTTGGCATTCTACATTGTCG
>JBAMCE010000638.1:0-15645 GCA_037075305.1 Drosophila kanekoi | reverse complement strand
CACACACACATGCGGCAGAAAGGAAGTCATTTGTTTTTTGTTATTGTTGTTTGTGCGAACTATGGTAAATAAAATTGAATTTGTGTGCATTTATTTTTAAGCAGTTTTCTTTGCATTTTCCACTTTCTACCATTTTGCCGCATTCGTAAATTTCAAATTGAGTTTGTACGTCAGGAAAATTCAGCCGCTTCTTCGCCGCGGAAGTAATTAAGCATTTTGTTTTGCATGCGAACTGAAAGGAAATGATTGGAAAATTGATATGGGTTATATAACAAGCGCGTCGAGAAAATCGAATGGAAAAAATTGCTAGCGACGCCGTTTCAGACTTTCCTTTTGCACTTCTTTAGCTATACGTTTTATTCTCTCTTCTTCTTTGCACACCCTGAACCCGTAAAAAATGGGGCATGCTGTTTTTGTAGCGAATACTTGTGACTGGCAGTGGGAAGCATCTCCGAACTTAGAGGGTATACTCATGCCTCGATTTCGGTAACAACAAGAATTCGATAAGTGAATTTTGCATAAGATCGATAAATATCGGGCACCATATGCCCAAAAAGGGGCTAAAAAATTAACTCGCAGATTATATGGTCATGACACACAAACCTGTGTCGATGCTTTCTCGTTTTGTATATTTCACTTTTTAAATATCCTCTTAGATATGGATAGATTCTTCGTGCCATAGTTATTCACCGAACGTTTCAGCGGGAATGCACTGCAGAACTGAATCTGTAGAAGGAAGTACAAAAAAAAAAAAAAAGATGGGGGACGAGTTAAATATGTGTGTGGGAAAGCTAGAAACTCTGAAAAGGATATCTCCTAGCCGAGCTGCCGAATAGTTCGTTTTTCAGAAGTTTTTTTTTTCATTTCTAGTTTTTTACTCGCACAAATCGTTTTAAGTGTTTTATGGCAAACGGGCAAAACTTTATTGCAGGCAATTTGTAGATAGACCTACGCCTGCTAAAATCATATTTCCTGCCTTTGTGCGTGTGGGGCGGGGGGGCGGAAAATGGAAAATGGCAGGAAAAAAAAAAAAAAAAAAACAGATTTCAAGTGACTTCCACTTTGGGGAAAAAAAAATCAACAACAACAACAACAATAATAATAATAATCTTTGGGCCGGAGCGAGATTCGGTAATAGACCAGGCATGCGACACATTTAAGAGCCGAACAGAACAAAATGGCGGGAACCGGGTGGAACTGTCTCCAACAAACGCCTACGGGGCAGCCTTAGGGTCGGCCATAAATCAAAGCACCAGTCAAAACATATTTGCCGACCAAACCTTAACCAGTCGGATCTACACTCGAGGTATTCGGGGAATAGTTAAAGTGCGTTTGAGGTAGAACTTTATCTCGGGGACTACTTTATCTGTTTATGTGCGCCATAACTCTACCAGCTAAACGAGCTGTCCTCCATGCTTATTTTATGTGGCAGAATGAGCGAGAAACTCACATTTCAATTTTATTTGTATGCTCTTGAAAACAAACACATCTATAAGACATGTCCATGGTCTTGATGTTTAGTTTATGGACTGAGATAACTTTTCAAATTGACTATTTGTTCCCTTTGCTTGAAACTATTTGACATTTGCATGCTAGCTGAAAGAGTTGTCCTCCATGGTCAGCTAATGTTCTGCAAAAAGTTCCTAGCTTCACATTTCTCTTTCTTTAAGATGATTTCTCGAGGTTCTTTGAAGTTTACAATAAATTCACTAGCTGTAACCCAGTATTTTGAGTTCCAAAAGCTTCGCAGCTCTCTGGCGTGTCCACCATGGTCAGTTATGTATGTTGTACGCATACTTTCTGTCCGACGAGTGCTCAAAGAAGTCGTTATGTACAACAAGGCCTTTCTAAAGCTATAAATATATATCTATAGCCAGGAAGATTCATATTTGGAAGCTGTGGATGCCTTCTCCATGGTGACTTTATGTGTGTCAACATTTAACTAGTGATAAGACTTGTCCACTAGCTAACTACAACAAATTTTTGATGATCCCGTTATGCTGTAGAAGCATGTAAAATCTAAAGTATTTGTGCTGAATGTTCCCTTTGATGCAAAACGTATTAACTGCTGCATAGAATGGGTCACAATATGTGCAACTTCAAGTGTCACATAATATAATAAATATCAATGCATTACGTCCTCTATGGTCGCATGCGAAAATCAGTTCACCCATAACAATAACGCTTAGTTTGAAGGTTATGAAGAGTACGCTTATTGTTATGGCCCAACAACAGCAGAAATACCCTTTCCTGCACAGAATCAAACTTATTCAGCCTCCGGCAGATGCCGCACAACTGACTGTGGCATCGGCAATTCTTGTTGTTGTTGTTGTTGTTGTTGCTGCTGTTGTTGCACGAACGGCATCGAGGAAGTTGCTTGTCAAATGGCAATCTTGGCGCTTCGCACTGGCAAAAAACATGATAATCAAATCAAGGCGCCAGCTATTTGGTTAATGTGCATGACAGCGTTGCCGACGACGTTGCCAACACTGGCAGCAGCCAAGTTAAAATGCTTAAAAGTGAGGCAGGTGAGCTTCAAAAGATAAGAGGATGAGCAGAGGGGGGCGGGCGGAGCTTGTTGGAGTCGGGCGAAAATGTGTGGCATGCTTTTAGGAGCAAACGTTTTTGTCGACGCGCAAATTGCAGCGACAGCCTGTGGCCTGCCACTGTGTTAGTGAGTGTGTATATCTGTATGTGTGTGTGTGTGTGTGTGTGTGTGTATGACTATAATTTCATTTGTGGTACATAAAAGTTTTGCTGGCGCTTCATCTCGCACTGAAGCGTCTAAGCGAGAGAGAGATAGACAGAGAGAAAGAGAGAGGGAGAGAGGGAGACAGGAAGCGAGAGTGAGCGTGGGCGAGTGAGAGCGAAAGAGCGAGAATTACATTAAACTAATTGCTTTAGCTTGTCATTGTTGTTGCTCTTATGTATTTATTGTTAGTGAGGCTTTTAGCCGAAACCAAATTATATTTACTTGTATGTCAAATAAATTTTTTTCGTGAATCCGTGTTTGTGTGTGTGTGTGTGTGCTGGCTATTACAAAATTTAAGGCGGCACAGTTTGACAAGCACTGGGCTCGTCCTTGGCAGAGAGTGCCAACAATAGCAGCTATCGCGAAAGTGAGTCTGCAATTACCTTTGACCTTAAGCACAACAAGTCAAACAAGCGCAACCAAATCAAATATTTAAGCCAAAAAACACACACACACGCACACTCGCACAGGGTGGGCGCCACACCCAGCATAACAAGAAGAAGTAGGAAAAAAAGGACTCGGAAGCGGTTTTTGTGTTTATTAAAATACGAAAGTGTTGAGTAATTTGCGGCCAGCTTTTGCTTTCGCCTTTCTTTTGGCCGTTGCGCCTTGAATATTTCAAAGCTGCGCGGCAATCATGTAAATTTGGCCCTCGTTGCGTTTTTTTTCATTCTCGTTCTCGTCCTGTTGTTGTTGTTTCCTGGACAATTTCTGTCCGTTTTACTCGTAAAAATTCATCAGGCAACAAACGAACCGCCCCGCCCATCGCATTGAGTCAACAATCTGCCACCGTCCCCTTCTGGCTGTGGACTTGCGATATTGGTGGCATAAAGTACACAAATAAATAAAAATATAAAGCACGGTGCGTGTGTGTATGTATGTGTGTGTGTGTGTGTGTGTAAGTGGCAAGAGGGTGTGCCTGGACTGGCAGTGGAGGGAGGGGCTAGAGGGTCCTTGTGTCCTTCTGTCCACATTGCAAAAGAAAAACAACATTAAGTTCAATGACACCCCAAAAAACAACAGGCCCTCGGGCCCTCTACGTTCGAGTTGCTGCCCCATTTTGAGGAACCTCCATCAACGTCAAGTCGAGCCTCACAGCTCCACCTGTCCCATCGCCCCCGCACCCCTCCCTTGCCACGCTGGGCCGCCTTCAATTGGAAAACTTTTGTTACACTTCGTTTAGGCTGTTCGGGGGGAGGTGGGAAGGGTCTGCATTTTTAATTTCCCCACCCAACCGCACTTAATTTTGCTTTTGAGTTTGCTGAACCAATCCCCTCCCCCCAATACACCCCCTCATTCCGATCACGGCCAGATAATACCTGTCGATACACAAGTAGGCAAATTGTGAAAATATTGACAAAACAATTGATGGTTTTAGCACGCGAGTTTTCACAATCCATTATTAGCCCCTCCCCACTCCAGCCCAACAGCTGCCCTCAGCGCCTTTCACCTTTATCTGTTTTCATTGTTGCAAAAATGTTCTATTTATAAGGTGGGAAAATTGCGCAAAGTTTAGCATAGTTTCTAGAGCAATCAGCGCGGGGAAAATTGCGAAAGACAACGAAACAAACAAACAAAATTCGCACGTATCGATTGATGGCTTCAGATAGTATATATATTAATGCAATCATAATAATGGAAACTAGTTCAACTGGAATCTGGAAAACATATGCGACTAACTAGAATGGATGCGAAAATAAGATGAGAATGGCGAAAATGTTTCAGTATCCACCAAAATGATTGATAGTTATTTCATTTGGCTGATTGTCATTTATGAAATGTTGGAAAAGAACTTTACTCGATTGAAACGTGAATATGCAAAAAGCATTAAGTATTTACTGTGCGGAATATGCAAATTGTTAAATCAGTTTGATTGATGAATCCAGATACCCGTTGTTACAGATAATGTTATAAGTAAATTTATCAAAAATATGGGAAGATTTAATCTACATTTAACGTAATCAATACTCAAAACGACTCGATCATTAATATGTATATACATAATACTCAATTAATTCCGGACAAGGTATCTGTATTTATTATGCGAAGATAATAAAATGCTATTTGATTTGATTTGATTGATTAGCATTCGATACTCATTCCCTAATAAAGAGATAATAAGAGATACAATTTAATCAGGACAATGATGGATGAACAAAAAGTAGTATATTTTAGGAGAAGTATCAATAATAGGGGCTTTCCGTTTTTCCATCTGATCAAGGAGGGGGTCAGTACACTTGAAGCCCGTCTCGGGAGAAGAATTGTCTACTCAGCCAAATCAAGCTCAAAAGGGTCTTCTTGGCTATTAACTGAAGGTTATGTTAACTGTATAACGGGCACAGATTCATAAATGAGTAAGCCTGAAGTAATAGAACCCATATCTGTTTTAGGAATCAGGTGAACAAGTTTTAGCTAAACCTATCCGAATAGTACTAAAATACAGTGTTAACTCTTTTAACGGACACCCTTCTTGGTCTGACATTTTCTCTCAAACCATTTTAGAACAGGCCACACCGATTCGCCTCCTCTTGAGGTGACTAAACTAACATGCCAGGGAGTTTTCACCCAGAGAATATCAGAATTTGTAATGTCTTATGCAAATCAGGCCTTTATCGAAGGCAACACTCAATTCGAACTCCCTGATCTCAGTTTCGGCTAGTTAATCTGTTTTTCCACACACCTGAACTTAGGCATGGACTTGATTTACCTCCGACTCTGAAAAGGAGGAAACTACACGCCTCTTCATATATCAAATACTAAGGTTGACACTCGTTATCAATATATAGAAATAAGGTAACCCGAGTTTAATTCTACTTTTATTTAAATTGCACACAACTTAATGTGTTTCGGCTTTCAAGCTGATTGTATCCTGCTTTATAACCACATAATGCTCATTAAGGCGCTTCATTAAAATCGCTTTTGAGCCGAAAATATGTTGGGTTTATTATTTGGTTAATCAAGTTCAAAGCAGCGTCTGAAGCTATCTGCAGCTTCATTAGATACGAGCTTCGGCCCGATTTGATGTGGCAAAGCTTAAAATGTAATTTAACCAGCCTCCCCCAATCTAATCCGCCGCCCCCACCGTCCCCCGCTGTTGGCCTGTCAAATATTTAGCTCAAATTTTGACATTTTGGCAAAGATCAAAAGTCAAATGTTTCCAATTTGACGCCCGCCCACCGCGACACGCGTTATACGAGCAGAAAAGCGCACGCGGAGGAAGACAGTGAAAATGTCCATAAACAAAACGGGGAAAACTGTGCGGCCATAAATCTCGGACAGCTTTTCATTACGGCTAATTACGCGTGTAGAGCGACACCGAGGGGGCGGGGGGGCGTGTACTAAATGAGCGATGCATTAGCACCAAAATAAATAAATAAACAGCATTAATTACTCACACACGCACACGCAGGCCTAGCTGCGTTTGTGTGCGTGTGTTTAGTTTGGTTTGGTTTGCATTTAAATGCATGGGGTACGCTGCGTATGCGTAATGTGACGCATGTTGCAAGAAGCTTGTGTTTGTTTCTCTGCCGCGGCTGACCACAGTGCCATTTGAACACGTACGCATAATCGCAATTTCAATCATAATTATTGTTTTAACTAATGAGGTTTACATAAAACAACCGCAGCGTTGGCTTAAAAGGCTAGCACGAAAATTCAAATGATAATAATTAATTAAAACCGACTTCTAATTTCGACGACACACACACACATACACACACACAGGGGCACTTTGGTTAAGTTTATCGCGCGTTAACGGCAGCTATCACAATAGCAGCAATTAAAACTGTTCCAGTGAAGTATGCTTGACTAGCAGATACCCTATACGCAGTTCTAGGGAAGATAACACAAATGCATACGTAATCTGCGACACAATCGATTATATCGATAACTTTAATACTGTCGATAGTTTTGTATAGTTGCCAAATCAGAATTCGATAACTGTCATACTATCGATATTTTTCAATATTTTCAATTTTGGAATTGTTGCTGATAACTGTCATACTATCGATTAAACGATTGATTGATTGAGCAATTGATATCGATAACGACGAAACTATCGACTATTTTGAATAATTGATAATTCATCGTTTATATAAACAACTGGGATGCACTCGATCTTGTTTATATTGTTTTAAGCAAAAACTAGATGTCTAAATGTTTCTAGAAGTGTTTTAATTAACAATCTCAATAAACTGTTTCCCCTTCGCCTCTTCCTCTAAGATGTGAACGTTTCTTGCACTATTGAGCATATCTTGAGTCTATTGTAAGTCTTGAATGAAAGTAGATATAATGAAAATCAAGCAATTTTGTTTGATGCCATGGACCTTAGGCCGGAAATCTAATCTAATATGTTTGTTTATTCATGTTAATTTAGTTTATTGGTATTTCAGTTGCAAATTCTAAGAAGTGGGAAGAACTAAATTTCCATCGGCGTTGGCAGATGCGGAAAATTGGGTTTACAAAGCGATACTTAGAGCCAGGTGTATGCAATTAAACTGTAAACCAAACCTTTTTCTTTTTATTATCGAGCTCCGGTATGATTTAAACAGTATGTCAAAACCTTAATCCCTAGAGAGATCAGTTAAAGCTGAAGTACTTCGGCTTTTCCTGCTTATAAAGCCCGTTATTATTTTACAAGAGCTTAAAGAAGTCTTTTAATGCTTGGTGACACCCTGCTAATACAGTTTTATGTATACAGGGTATTAAAATTGCCATTTGCAGCTCAGCTCATTCATATTCATAGCAAATTCCAGCGACTCATTCACAGCGAAACCCCCATCCCCCTTCCACCATTCCCCATCCCCCATCCGAGCAGCTTATTTGGCTAACCGTAGAATATTCAAACATTATTTTAGCAGCAGCAGCGAGTTTCGGCTCTCATCTTTGTTTTATTTATAACGATTGTGTTCCGTTGAGTTCCGTTGAGTTGAGCTGAGATACGGTTCGGTTCGGTTCGGTTCAGTTTTCGTGTCTCTGTGTAAATTTTGTTTTCATTTTTATCGCGCTTTTATCTAGTTTGTCAACGTTATCAGGGCACAAGAACGTTAACAGGGCGAGTCGCGGAGTTGCGGATACACTCAACAACACACACTCGCACACGCACACACCCCTCTCGACGCGCCGTGGCAGAGGCTATTCCTGCTTTTAGCCACAGCTGCGCGCAGCACATGGCTGTGGAAGGCAGTTAGAAAATGCCCGTATTAGATTTGACGCTTCATTATAATGATAGATCGTTGTGTGCGTTGGTGTATGCCACACAACAACAACAACAACAACAACTGCAACAACAACAACTGGAACTAGAAGCAACAACAAGTGAATAACAACAACAAGTTTATGCATAGTTTGGCCTACGCTGCGTATGCGCAACTTTTTTCACATTGCAGCCGCGTTGGCGTCGTTCTTAAATAATTAATGAACAGCTCAAGTGACGACCCGGCTGGAGGGACGGGTTAAGCAGCATAATGAGCCAAGTGAGCGCTGCATTGTGTACACACACACACACACTCACAAACACACACACACACACACATACGTGCACACACACAGAGAGAGGAGACTAATTGCCATTGGTTCTCTGTCTTTATCCATCTCTCGCTGTCTCTCTGCAATTTGTGTCTGTCCCATAATGTCTTGATTACGTTTGACTGATTGAAACTAGCGGGTTTTTAATGCCAATTAAATTTGTCTGACGACTGCTGCAACATTAAAGCAGCATCCACTCATGTGGCAGGTGGCATGTGGCATGTGGCTTGTGGCAATATAAGACGCACTGCGACCATAAGTTATACGAACAGTTTATGTCTTTAGCTATTTGTTGAAGGAGTAACAAAAACAGCAATGGATGGCGCCAAGCACTTCACTTAAGTTCTTGACTTTGAGCTGGCAGACTCTAAAACTGTAACTCGAGGCGGGTGACTGTCAAACTGTGATCTTAAACTGGACTGAGGTTAAGAATGTTGTAAGTGTGGGAATGGTCAGTTTGGTCAGATTTTCTTAGAAGACAATCGGACATATTGCATATATATAAGCTGAAATACTTGAAGGAATATTAGATAAGGATCAGGATTACATTTCCCAATGCCTTGTACTCTTATAAATGAATTCTCACAACTTAATAGCATAAATGATCGTCTGTTTGAACTGATTCTGTTTTAATACAACATTTCACACTCATTTGAAATGCGACAAGCAATTAAATTGCCACATTTTCGTATATAAATGTATTCACAATCGAAAAATGTATTCAAAAATTAAATGAATAGAATGTGTTCATAAATCAGACGAAAGTGTTATTCACTTTCAAGAGATGTCTCTCTTAAAAATGCTTCAGTTTGATGAGAATTTTGTGAATCGCAAAGAAAATAAAATATGTTTTGAAGGTATGAAAAGTTCAGGGCTCAAATCAAATCGAATTTGTCAGAAATTATGGAGAATAGAGAAGAAAAGAAATGACCAAAAAGATCAAAGTTAAATAGAAATAAAATATATGATTTGCAAAATGTTTGCAACAATTATTTATTGCCAAACTTATTAAAGATTGAATAGAAAATTCTCTTGTATATTTGCCCGTCGGTAGCTCAACACATTTGGAATGTTTCGCTGGAACTATGCCCATATACATATATATATATATTATAAACCGAAATGCAACTGGCTGCTGCGTCTGCCCCCTGTCTGGCTGAAAGTTTTGCCGCAGTCAACACTTGTGGAGCATTTGCGTGCCTCGCCAGTTTGAGATACAATTGCGTATCTGTGAGATACTCGCTGTCGCCACGCGTTCGCCGTCGGCCTTCCGAGTTCAAGTACAACCGGCGACTGGCAACTGGCGACTGGCAACTGGCGACGGGGGCAACACTGCGGCGTCAACTATTAGACACTCCAGCAAAGTTACCCCCTCCCCTCCTCCCTCTCACCCCACCCACCTTGACGGTCCGCCACACTGTGCTGCAGCTACACACAGAAAATATCTTTAAGCTTTTCAACACATTGCCTCCGAAAAAAAAAACAAATACTGAAAAATTCTCTGGACTACGCAAAAATTTGCCCAAAGCAAAAAAAAATGAAACAATTTTCGGCACAATTTTCAATTAGCTGCAACAACAACATTGGCAGCCCGAGCAGCGCATAGTGGGCAGAAATCGAAGCATTCGAATTGTTTAATATCGTATCTGGCCCAATTCAAAAACCATTTGGTATATTGTTCAGTTATCGATTGCTGTTATCGATAGATTCAATGTGAAGGTTTGATAAAACAATTTAATAACTATCTCACAGACTTGTTAACTTTCAAAAGCATTTCAAATATAAAACAACGTTTTTGTGAACTAATTCAAAGATCGTTTCCCTTATATTCTATAATAATCAGTTATCGAAAGTTGTTATCATCAGTTGTTATCAGTAAGAACTGGGTTAAGATCTATCTCACTTCCTTGTTCATTTACAAATAATTTTAAATATTACATATATATCTCTCTATATCCCAATTGAAATGCCTTTTTCTTTGTACTACGTATTCATCAGTTATCGATTGCTGTTATCGATAAATTGACCGTAAGATTTCAACTAATAAACTATTTTAAACAATAAATATGTGTGTGAGAATAGTTTTATCATTGATTCTATCTATAAAAGGCAATGGTAGTTAAGATACTTTTATTGGCAATATTTAACACCATCTGCCAAACTTTCCTTTGAATATCACATTTATGAACATCTTAAAGTATTTACTTGTTTTTCATCTCTTTCGCACCACTGTGCGCCGTGGAAAAATGTTTAACAAATAAATTGAATTGAATGAAATTGTATTTTGATTTGATTTGTGATGGATGAGATCAACGACAACGAAATCAAATTAAAAAAACACTTTGAAGCGCCAAATTTATGCCCCCAAAAAATTGTTTTCGCTTTTTTTATATCTTGCATGTTTTTCAGTTACCTGTGCAAAAGTTTTTGACTTTCAGATGACAATTGGACACGTTTCCTTTCTGGTTGCCGTTCGACGAATTTCAATTACAGATTTTGCACCCGAACGGGAACTAGTTTAAGATACAACAAATTACCGTTACGCTTGACTAATGGACTCTCCACAGTCGCAACTCCCCGCGGCGCTCAGATACCCCTTCAAATGTGCATCTAATACACGGTCTCTGCGATGATTTACACCTGGGAACAACGCATCAGCAGTAAGTGTTTAAGTACATTTATATGCCTATCTTTGTCTAAGCACCAACAATTAACTTAGTCACACGGACACGGACACACTCACACTTACACTCGCACACTTACACACACACACACGCGCGCGTAGCGGAATCGGAGTCTGTTTTTTGTGAATGCGAAGCGAGAACTAAAGACTTTTCTACATTTAAAGGAGTTCACTGAAAACGCGTCCGAACGCTTCGGCGTGCGACGAATGTCTGTTGGGAAAATCAAAATGCAAACTGAAAATGAAAATTTCAGAGCTGGCCGAGAGACAGAGAGAGAGAGAGAGTGAAACTGCGAGATGAGCACCAAATAATGTGGCAGCGCGCGCGAGAGAGTGAGAGAGGACGACCTTTGTTGGAGCACCGCGTGCTGTGTGTGCGTGCGTGTGTGAAGGTGAGCTTCTGTGCTTGTGTGCGTGCTTGCAAAATGTCAAATTGTAAATAAACGAAAATGCCCAAAAAGAAAAACTGTTATACAAATGAGCAGAGACAGCCTGAAGGGGTTTACAAGGCGGGCATGGATAAAGAAAGGAGCACTATTAACATCTTTATAGAATAAAATATATAAACAATTAAATCTAGTCAGAAGCCTTATAATTGAATAGCAGCTAATGTTACTGAAGCTCCTGTAAATACCAGAAACAATTTTTTTTTATAAAGCTGCTAAGACTTTTATCATATCATTATCTCAACTCTCAACCTCTATATACACTCCTTTGGTAGCTGCTTCGATGGCAGCCGCTCCCTATTTAACAGCCGCCACTGTAAGTGCGACCACCCCACGCAACTGTAAACTGTTATACGTGAGCTTTTTTTTGCCATGCTGCACACACACATACAAACTTACACGCACGCTGCGTTTGGCCGCTCGTGAGAGCAGCTCGTGCGAGCGCGTGCTTCCTCACGCCGTCTCGCTTTCGCTCTCAATGAGTTTTGTTTTTGTTTTGGGGAAAAGCTACTGCTGCTGCTGCAAAGTTTGCATGTTTTGATAAGAGACGCGTGCTCGCTCTCGCTCTCCACCGCTCTCTGGTTTGCTGACTCTCTTATTAGTTAAATAAACAAGCGGCACAACTTTAAAGTAGAGGGGCGACGCGTGGGGGGCGCGACGGCATTTGGTAATAGTTTTTGCATAGTTTACGCATTTGGGAGTTGTCAACGACAAGTGGCTCAAAGTAGGCGTGTCAGACGTCGACGGCGACGGCAACGCCGGCAGCGACGCCAACAGCGCCGTCGCGTCGGGCTAATCAGCGACAAAAACGGGCAGAAATCAAATAAAAATTGCCAATTTGGTTTGTTTGTTTGTTGGACGGCTGCGCGCGCGCGTGCCTATGTGTGTTCATGCCTGTGTGTGTTTGTGTGTGCGTGTGTGTGTGCCTCAATTTGAATTTGAATTCGAATTACAGTTGCAACCAAGAATTTTTATATTTAATTTTAATTTTAATGTGTTTCGCTTCGGCGTACGTGAGGAACAGGGCGAATCCACTTGACGGATTGTTGTTCGCGCGGCAACTGGGAAACCGGAGCCATGATATATGAATCTGGCCACAAAACGCGCATATAGATGTGCATAATACCGATATATGACATTCAATAGAGAGGAAAAACTAAAAAGAAAACCCTGCATGAAAAGTGTCTGACCCACATTTCGGCTGATTGACAAGGTGAAATGCGTAGATACATATATGAAAAGTATCTCACAGATACGCGCTCTGCACTTTTTGTTACACCCTGTGTTCCCATTAACAATTTATAAATAGGGTATATTACAGTTTGCAAAGTGTATGTTGCAGGCAGACAACTGAACTAATTACAGGGATTATAATAGTTATTATTTTAATATTAGTTAAATTTAATTTAATTAATTGTACTATAATGTCGGGCAATGCATGTAAAGGATATTTGAGCTCACACGCAGTATTTTTGTATACTTTCGATATCTTAGGGCATTTCCAAGTCGACTGCACTCAATAAAATCAACTCTTATTTGTTTTTTTCTTAACCTGAACTCATTTAGAATGGGTGTAAGGGTATATTAGCTTTGTGCATGTGTATGTGACAGGCAAAAGGAAGCATATTCCAGCCGATTATAATGTATATTCTGTATATACATATATATATTAAAATATATATTCTTGCTCAGGACGACGAAATGTTGCTTCTGTCATGCCCTTCTCTCTAAGCGTGAAAGCTACATAAGCCAGGCGATTGTATAGTCCGATGTTTAACCTCGAGGTGCAGCTAACCATAGAATTAAAAATGAAAAGATTGCCAAAACCAGCATTAAATACGTATATACTTCACATTTGGAATACCTTTCCCAGTTCCCCCCAAAGCAGCCTTTGGTATATACACAATTTGAACACTACAAATTTCATAAGAATCGGACTTTAAGCACCGAAGTTAATTTGGAACGTAAAGGTAAGGGTAAAGGGAAGAAGCAGATCTGCGGCGTGTGTGTTTTTGTATAGATATATATCTATTCCATATGTATAGATAGGTCTATTCTATACATAAGAAGGAGACGCGAATGCTTGCGACAGCAGCAGCTGTGCCTAGGGTATGTTGCAGTCTAACACTCTTGACTCTAGCACTCTTACTTGTTTTTTCGCAGAAAGAAACACACTTACACACACAGACACACACAATGGGCGAGTGTTGCACGGCTTTTAAGCTGCCAGCTGCTGCCGCTGCCGTTGCCGTTGATTGATTGTTGTCCTCAAGGTCGCCAAACGGACACACACAAAAGATATGCAAATCCAGTGACAGCTTTTGTTGTGCCACAGCGCTGCCCCTGAGAGCAGAGAGCACTATAACCTTTAACCCGCTCCCCATCCATCCCCTTCCACAAGCAGCCCATATTCCCAGCAGCCGCTCAACTCTTCTGCTTGCCGCGCAAACTATGAACTATGCCAAACGCTTGCTTTTTGCCCATAAAGTTGCCCGAATTATGGCACAAAGCAATTTCAATGCATATTTATTTGATCATAAACTACAACAACAACAACAACAACCACAACAATAACAACAACAACAACAATTAGACAGACATTCCATAGCCAAAAACTACGCGGCCTCAAAGTGGGCGTGTGTACCGCATGTAGCAGGAGCAGGGGCTGCGGCTGGGGCTAGGTGGGGCTGGGTTTGGGGTTGGGCCAACTAAATAAATTTCACAATTGTTTATTTTTTCCCAAACAAATCAGCGCACATTAAAAACAGCGGAGCCCCCACAAAATATGCCCCAGAATAACATTAACATCCGGTGCGGGGTCCAGAGGCAACAATTTTCGGCTGTTTTCTACTTTTTTTTCATCTTTCTTCATCATTTCTTGTTTTTCTTTCCTTTGAAGCACTTGCAGGTGCTGTCAAAGCTACCCGAAGCGTTTACAAAGGTCACGGCGAAATAATACTCAAAAGCATTTATTTACATTTAGTAGATAAATCATCAAGAATTATCCGGGGGAATAATCTATTTGAGTTTTCAGATGTTGTGCAGCTATTAAAATGAAATTCCATCAAATAGATTACAAATGGAAAATGATTTAATGCCTAGATTTAATGGAGTCCAGAGATTTATAAGGGCCTGCCCTTAATCGGATCTTAATGGACAGCAAATATATAAAGTGTGCGGGGTAATATCCTGGATCGAATCATGTAAAAATTTTTAGTTAAACTTTAAACTAGGATTTGCAATTAATACTAGTATGTATATATAAAGTAGATAGTATAAGGTGGATAGTGTTGGAAAATCGAATACATAGGCAACATTTGCAGAAAGAAATATTTTGCCAAATCTCGGAGTTTGTAAGAGCTGCGAGGAGTAGTATTTTATATGGGAAAATATTCTGTTTTCCAAGATATTTCACATCAAACTCAGCATTTGCGAGCTTCACTATTCGTATCTATATCTGTAGAAATGAGATGTCCACAAGGGTATTAAATCTTCGGCGTGTCGAGCTTTTTCGACTCTATTTTCGGTTCTAATCGAGGAATGAGTATATCTTAGTTTCGTAAATCTGTTTCTTTTTCCTCTGTAATGAGTTCTCTTCAACGTAATATTTTCGCTATCCTTTTCAATAAGTTTCCACCCAAATTAACATATCATCTATAGACTCACGATATAATGCTTTTATGGCAAAAGCCAAACCCTCGATAACCTTCATTTTCATGGGAAGTGTGATGATAAAACGTTTTGAAATAAACTAGAACGTATTCCCCACATTATTCAATAGTTTCTTATCATTAACAACAAAACCGCATAATAACTACAAAAAAAATAATTGCAAGTTTGTATTCGACAAGTTTTGACTTTTGTTTTCATACGTGTCGTATTCATATTTGATTATGCCACAGAAAATACTACAGCCAAAGCCCCAAAGCTAAATACACAAATAAATTCAGTGGGTGCAACCACAAAAACCAAACCAAACAGAAACAGAAACAGAAACAGAGAGAGAAAGAAAGAGAAGGAAACATTCAGGTCGACCCAGAAATAGTTGCAAATGTACTCATCGACCTTAGGCCGGGTGCAAAAATGAAATTTGCATAAAAACATTCGCAATTCTCATGATAATTCCGCCAATAATGAAGTCCAATTTATCAGAGGTAATGCCCAAATGGGCCCGACTCCGAATCCGACTCCGACTCCGACTCCGACTGGGGGCATAACAGTACATTACATTACATTAT
>JBAMCE010000635.1:0-257220 GCA_037075305.1 Drosophila kanekoi | reverse complement strand
TTAAGACAAGTTTTGGAAAGGCAATTTTGAGTTCCAGGTGATGCTGAATGTATTCAGACTTAATAATCGCGTGAGACTATTTGGCTTTGACTTTCTCCCCTAGGCGGTACATGCCAGATTGGCGGGGCTCCTGGAATCTCAAAAAAGTTTTGGTAAAACAGTTTTGACAGCTACGTAAGGCTGTAAGTTTTAAATAGTCGGGTGAGTCTGTTTGACTTTGAATGCTGGAATAACAGGGTTCCTGGTATCTAAGACAAGTTTTGGTATATCAGTTTTGGCGGCCAGGTGGGGCTATATGATTTAAAATTTAATAGTCGGGTGAGACTAATTGGCTTTGTCTTGCTCCCCTAGGCTGCAAATGCTAGATTAACAGGGTTCCTGGTAACTGAGATAGGTTTTGGTAAATCAGTTTTGGCGTCTATGGGGCTATATGTTTTAGGATTAAATAGTCGGATGAGCCTGTTTGGCTTTGACTTGCTCCCCGAGGCTGCACATGCCAGATTGGCGGGGCTCCTGGAATCTAAGACAAGTTTTGGTAAATCAGTTTTGACAGCTAGGTAAGGCTGTATGCTTTAAGATTAAATAGTCGGGTGAGCGTGTTTGGCTTTGACTTGCGCCCCTAAAATGCAAATGCTAGAATAACAGGGTTTCTGGTATCTAAGACAAGTTTTCGTAAATCATTTTTGGCGGCCAGTAGGGGCTATATGTTTTAAGATTTAATAGTCGGGTGAGCCTGTTTGGCTTTGACTTGCACCCGTAAGATGCAAATGCTGGATTAACAGGGTTCCTGGTATCTGAGACAAGTTTTGGTAAATCAGTTTTGGCGGCCAGGTGGGGCTATATGATTTAAAATTTAATAGTCGGGTGAGACTAATTGGCTTTGTCTTGCTCCCCTAGGCTGCAAATGCTAGATTATCGGGGTTCCTGGTAACTGAGATAGGTTTTGGTAAATCAGTTTTGGCGGCCAGATGGGGCTATATGTTTTAGGATTAAATAGTCGGATGAGCCCGTTTGGCTTTGACTTGCTCCCCTAGGCTGCAAATGCTGGAATAACAGGGTTCCTGGTATCTAAGACAAGTTTTGGAAAGGCAATTTTGAGTTCCAGGTGAGGCTGAATGTATTCAGACTTAATAGTCGCGTGAGACTATTTGGCTTTGACTTTCTCCCCTAGGCGGTACATGCCAGATTGGCGGGGCTCCTGGAATCTAAAAAGTTTTGGTAAAACAGTTTTGACAGCTACGTAAGTCTGTATGTTTTAAGGTTAAATAGTCGGATGAGTCTGTTTGACTTTGACTTGCTCCCCCATGATGCAAAAGTGGATTTACAGGGTTCCTGGTATTTGAGACAAGTTTTGGTAAACCAGTTTTGGCGGCCAGGTGGGGCTATATGATTTAAAATTCAATAGTCGGGTTAGACTATTTGACTTTGCCTTGCTCCCCTAGGATGCAAATGCTGGATTAACAGGGCTCCTGGTATCTGAGACAAGTTTTGGTAAATCAGTTTTGACAGCAAGGTAAGGCTGTATGCTTTAAGATTAAATAGTCGGGTGAGCGTGTTTGGCTTGGACTTGCGCCCCTAGGATGCAAATGCTGGAATAACAGGGTTCCTGGTATCTAAGACAAGTTTTGGTAAGGCAATTTTGAGTTCCAGGTGAGGCTGAATGTATTCAGACTTAATAGTCGTGTGAGACTATTTGGCTTTGACTTTCTCCCTTAGGCGGTACATGACAGATTGGCGGGGCTCCTGGAATCTAAAAAAGTTTTGATAAAACAGTTTTGACAGCTACGTAAGTCTGTAAGTTTTAAATAGTCGGGTGAGTCTGTTTGACTTTGAATGCTGGAATAACAGGGTTCCTGGTATCTAAGACAAGTTTTGGTATATCAGTTTTGGCGTCTATGGGGCTATATGTTTTAGAATTAAATAGTCGGATGAGCCTGTTTGGCTTTGACTTGCTCCCCTAGGCTGCACATGCCAGATTGGCGGGGCTCCTGGAATCTAAGACAAGTTTTGGTAAATCAGTTTTGACAGCTAGGTAAGGCTGTATGCTTTACGATTAAATAGTCGGGTGAGCGTGTTTGGCTTTGACTTGCGCCCCTAAAATGCAAATGCTGGAATAACAGGGTTTCTGGTATCTAAGACAAGTTTTCGTAAATCATTTTTGGTGGCCAGATGGGGCTATATGTTTTAGGATTAAATAGTCGGATGAGCCAGTTTGGCTTTGACTTGCTCCCCTAGGCTGCACATGCCAGATTGGCGGGGCTCCTGGAATCTAAGACAAGTTTTGGTAAAACAGTTTTGACAGCTAGGTAAGGCTGTATGCGCCCCTAGGAGTCAAATGCTAGAATAACAGGGTTCCTGGTATCTAAGACAAGTTTTCGTAAATCAGTTTTGCGGCCAGATGGGGCTATATGTTTTAAGATTTAATAGTCGGGTGAGCCTGTTTGGCTTTGACTTGCGCCCCTAGGATGCAAATACTGGATTAATAGGGTTCCTGGTATCTGAAACAAGTTTTGGTAAGGCAATTTTGAGTTCCAGGTGATGCTGAATGTTTTCAGATTTAATAGTCGTGTGAGACTATTTGGCTTTGACTTTCTCCCCTAGGCGGCAGATGCCAGATTGGCGGGGCTCCTGGAATCTAAAAAAAGCTTTGGTAAAACAGTTTTGGCAGCTACGTAAGTCAGTATGTTTTAAGGTTAAATAGGCGGGTGAGTCTGTTTGACTTTGACTTGCTCCCCTAGGATGCAAATGCTGGATTAACAGGGTTCCTGGTAGCTGAGACAAGTTTGGTAAATCAGTTTTGGCGGCCAGGTGGGGCTATATGATTTAAAATTTAATAGTCGGGTGAGACTATTTGGCTTTGACTTGCGCCCCTAGGCTGCAAATGCTAGATTAACAGGGTTCCTGGTAACTGAGATAGGTTTTGGTAAATCAGTTTTTGCGGCCAGATGGGGCTATATGTTTTAGGATTAAATAGTCGGATGAGCCTGTTTGGCTTTGACTTGCTCCCCTAGGCTGCACATGCCAGATTGGCGGGGCTCCTGGAATCTAAGACAAGTTTTGGTAAAACACTTTTGACAGCTAGGTAAGGCTGTTTGCTTTAAGATTAAATAGTCGGGTGAGCTTGTTTGGCTTTGACTTGCGCCCCTAGGATGCAAATGCTGGAAGAACAGGGTTCCTGGTATCAAAGACAAATTTTGGTAAGGCAATTTTGAGTTCCAGGTGAGGCTGAATGTATTCAGACTTAATAGTCGTGTGAGACTATTTGGCTTTGACTTTCTCCCCTAGGCGGTACATGCCAGATTGGCGGGGCTCCTGGAATCTAAAAAAAGTTTTGGTAAAACAGTTTTGACAGCTACGTAGGTCTGTATGTCTTAAGGTTAAATAGTCGGGTGAGTCTGTTTGACTTTGACTTGCTCCCCTAGGATGCAAATGCTGGATTAACAGGGTTCTGGTATCTGAGTCAAGTTTTGGTAAATCAGTTTTGGCGGCCAAATGAGGCAATACGTTTTAAGATTTATTAGTCGGGTGAGGCTTATTGGCTTTGTCTTCCTCCCCTAGGCTGCACAGTTTTGTTAAGTCAGTTTTGACAGATAGGTAAAGCTGTATGCTTTAAGATTAAATAGTCGGGTGAGCGTGTTTGGCTTTGACTTGCGCCCCTAAAATGCAAATGCTGGAATAACAGGGTTCCTGGTATCTAAGACAAGTTTTCGTAAATCAGTTTTGGCGGCCAGATGGGGCTATATGTTTTAAGATTAAATAGTCGGGTGAGCTTGTTTGGCTTTGACTTGCGCCCCTAGGATGCAAATGCTGGAAGAACAGGGTTCCTGGTATCAAAGACAAATTTTGATAACGCAATTTTGAGTTCCAGGTGATGCTGAATGTTTTCAGATTTAATAGTCGTGTTAGACTATTTGGCTTTGACTTTCTCCCCTAGGCGGCAGATGCCAGATTGGCGGGGCTCCTGGAATCTAAAAAAAGCTTTGGTAAAACAGTTTTGACAGCCACGTAAGTCTGAATGTTTTAAGGTTAAATAGTCGGGTGAGTCTGTTTGACTTTGACTTGCTCCCCTAGGATGCAAATGCTGGATTAACAGGGTTCCTGGTATCTGAGACAAGTTTTGGTAAATCAGTTTTGGCGGCCAGGTGGGGCTATATGATTTAAAATTTAATAGTCGGGTGAGACTATTTGGCGTTGTCTTGCTCCCTTAGGCTGCAAATGCTAGATTAACAGGGTTCCTGGTAACTGAGATAGGTTTTGGTAAATCAGTTTTGGCGGCCAAGTGGGGCTATATGTTTTAGGATTAAATAGTCGGATGAGCCTGTTTGGCTTTGACTTGCTCCCCTAGGCTGCACATGCTAGATTGGCGGGGCTCTTGGAATCTAAGACAAGTTTTGGTAAAACAGTTTTGACAGCTAGGTAAGGCTGTTTGCTTTAAGATTAAATAGTCGGGTGAGCGTGCTTGGCTTTGACTTGCGCCCCTAGAATGCAAATGCTGGAATAACAGGGTTCCTGGTATCTAAGAAAAGTTTTGTTAAGGCAATTTTGAGTTCCAGGTGAGGCTGAATGTATACAGATTTAATAGTCGGGTGAGGCTATTTGGGTTTGTCTTCCTCCCCTAGGCTGCACATGCCACATTGGCGGGACTCCTGGAATCTAAGACAAGTTTTGGTAAATCAGTTTTGACAGCTAGGTAAGGCTGTATGCTTTAAGATTAAAAAGTCGGGTGAGCGTGTTTGGCTTTGATTTGCGCCCCTAAAATGCAAATGCTGGAATAACAGGGTTCCTGGTATCTAAGACAAGTTTTCGTAAATCAGTTTTGGCGGCCAGATGGGGCTATATGTTTTAAGATTTAATAGTCGTGTGAGCCTGTTTGGCCTTGACTTGCGCCCCTAGGATGCAAATGCTGGATTAAGAGGGTTCCTGGTATCTGAAACAAGCTTTAGTAAGGCAATTTTGAGTTCCAGGTGATAATGAATTTGTTCAGATTTAATAGTCGTGTGAGACTATTTGGCTTTGACTTTCTCCCCTAGGCGGCAGATGCCAGATTGGCGGGGCTCCTGGAATCTAAAAAAAGTTTTGGTAAAACAGTTTTGACAGCTACGTAAGTCAGTATGTTTTAAGGTTAAATAGTCGGGTGAGTCTGTTTGACTTTGACTTGCTCCCCTAGGATGCAAATGCTGGATTAACAGGGTTCCTGGTAGCTGAGACAAGTTTGGTAAATCAGTTTTGGCGGCCAGGTGGGGCTATATGATTTAAAATTTAATAGTCGGGTGAGACTATTTGGCTTTGACTTGCTCCCCTAGGCTGCAAATGCTAGATTAACAGGGTTCCTGGTAACTGAGATAGGTTTTGGTAAATCAGTTTTGGGGGCCAGATGGGGCTATATGTTTTAGGATTAAATAGTCGGATGAGCCTGTTTGGCTTTGACTTGCTTCCCTAGGCGGTACATGCCAGATTGGCGGGAATCTAAGACAAGTTTTGGTAAATCAGTTTTGGCGGCCAGATGGGGCTATATGTTTTAAGATTTAATAGTCGTGTGAGCCTGTTTGGCTTTGACTTGCCCCCCTAGGATGCAAATGCTGGATTAACAGGGTTCCTGGTATCTGAAACAAGTTTCGGTAAAGCAATTTTGACTTGCAGGTGAGGCTGTATGTTTTAAGACTTAATAGTCGGGTGACTTGCTCCCCTAGGCGGCACATGCCAGATTGGCAAGGCTCTTGGAATCTGATAAAAGTTTTAGTAAAACAGTTTTGACAGCCAGATGGGGCTGTTTGTTTTAAGATTAAATTGTAAGGTGGCCCTGTTTAACTTTGAATGCAAATGCTAGATTATCTGGGATCCTTGTATCTGAGACAAGTTTCGGTGAAGCAATTTTAACTTCCAGGTGAGGCTGTATATTTTAGGATTAAATAGTCGGATGAGCCTGTTTGGCTTTGAGTTGCTCCCCTAGGCTCCATATGCCAGATGGACGGGGCTCCTGGAATCTAAGAGAAGGTTTGGTAAAACAGTTTTGACAGCTAGGCAAGACTGTATGTTTTAAGATTAAAAAGTCGGTTGAGCATGTTTGGCTTTGACTTGCGCCCCTAGGCGGCACATTGCAGATTGGCGGGGCTCCTGGAATCTGATAGATGTTTTGGTAAAGCAGTTTTGGCAACCAGATGGGGCTGTATGTTTAGTATTAAATAGTCGGGTGAGCCTGTTTTGCTTTGACCTGCTCCCCTAGGCTGCACATGCCAGATTGGCAGGGTTTTGGCAGAGCAGTTTCGGCGGCCAGATGGGGCTGTATGTTTAGTATTAAATAGTCGGGTGAGGCTGTTTTGCTTTGACCTGCTCCCCTAGGCTGCACATGCCAGATTGGCAGGGCTCCTGGTATCTGAGACAAGTTTTGGTAAAACTGTTTTGACAGCTCGGCAAGACTGTAAGTTTTAAGATTAAAGGGTCGGGTAAGCCAGTTCGGCTTTGACTTGCCCCCCTAGAATGCAAATGCTGGATTAACAGGGTTCTGGTATCTGAGACAAGTTTTGGTAAATCAGTTTTGGCGGCCAGATTAGGCTATATGTTTTAAGATTTAATAGTCGTGTGAGACTATTTGGCTTTGTCTTCCTATCCTAGGCTGCACATGCCAGATTGGCGGGACTCCTGGAATCTAAGATAAGTTTTGGTAAATCAGTTTTGACAGCTAGGTAAGGCTGTATGCTTTAAGATTAAATAGTCGGGTGAGCGTGTTTGGCTTTGACTTGCGCCCCTAATATGCAAATGCTGGAATAACAGGGTTCCTGGTATCTAAGACATGTTTTGGTAAATCAGTTTTGGCGGTCAGATGGGGCTTTATGTTTTAAGTTTTAACAGTCGGGTGAGCCAGTTTGGCTTTCACTTGCGCCCCTACGATGCAAATGCTGGATTAACAGGGTTCCTGGTATATGAGACAAGTTTTGGTAAGGCAATTTTGAGTTCCAGGTGAGGCTGAATGTGTTAAGACTTAATAGTCGGCTGAGACTATTTTGCTTTGACTTGCTCCCCTTGGCTGCAAATGCTAGATTAACTGGGCTCCTGGTATCTTTGACAAGTTTTGGTAAAGCTGTTTTGGCAGCCAGATGGGGCTGTATGTTTTAAGATTAAATTGTCGGGTGAGCCTGTTTGGCTTTGAACTGCGCCCCTAGGATGCAAATGCAGGATTAACAGGGTTCCTGGTATCTGACACAAGTTTTGATAAAGCACTTTTACGGCCAGATGGGGTTGTATGTTTTAAGATTTAATAGTCGGGAGAGACTATTTGGCTTTGACTTGCTACCATAGGCTGCAAATGCTAGATTAACAGAGATCCTTGTATCCAAGACAAGTTCCGCTAAGGCAATTTTGACTTCCAGGTGAGGCTGTATGTTTTAGGATGAAATAGTCGGATGAGCCTGTTTGGCTTTGACTTGCTCCCCTAGGCTGCACATGCCAGATTGGCGGGAATCTAAGACAAGTTTTGGTAAAACAGTTTTGACAGCTAGGTAAGGCTGTATGATTTAAGATTAAATAGTCGGGTGAGCGTGTTTGGCTTTGACTTGCACCCCTAGGATGCAAATGCTGGAATAACAGGGTTCATGGTATCTAAGACAAGTTTTGGTAAATCATTTTTGGCCGCCAGATGGGGCTATATGTTTTAAGATTTAGTAGTCGGGAGAGCCTGTTTGGCTTTGACTTGCTACCATAGGCTGCAAATGCTAGATTAACAGAGATCCTTGTATCCAAGACAAGTTCCGCTAAGGCAATTTTGACTTCCAGGTGAGGCTGTATGTTTTAGGATGAAATAGTCGGATGGGCCTGTTTGGCTTTGACTTGTTCCCCTAGGCTGCAAATGCCAGATTGGCCGGGTTTTGGCAGAGCAGTTTCGGCGGCCAGATGGGGCTGTATGTTTAGTATTAAATGGTCGGGTGAGCCTGTTTTGCTTTGACTCTGCTCCCCTAGGCTGCACATGCCAGATTGGCAGGGCTCCCGGTATCTGAGACAAGTTTTGGTAAAACTGTTTTGACAGCTCGGTAAGACTGTATGTTTTAAGATTAAAGGGTCGGGTAAGCCAGTTCGGCTTTGACTTGCGCCCCTAGAATGCAAATGCTGGATTAACAGGGTTCTGGTATCTGAGACAAGTTTTGGTAAATCAGTTTTGGCGGCCAGATGAGGCTATATGTTTTAAGATTTAATAGTCGTGTGAGACTATTTGGCTTTGTCTTCCTCCCCTAGGCTGCACATGCCAGATTGGCGGGACTCCTGGAATCTAAAATAGGTTTTGGTAAATCATTTTTGACAGCTAGGTAAGGCTGTATGCTTTAAGATTAAATAGTCGGGTGAGCGTGTTTGGCTTTGACTTGCGCCCCTAATATGCAAATGCTGGAATAACAGGGTTCCTGGTATCTAAGACATGTTTTGGTAAATCAGTTTTGGCGGTCAGATGGGGCTTTATGTTTTAAGTTTTAACAGTCGGGTGAGCCTGTTTGGCTTTCACTTGCGCCCCTACGATGCAAATGCTGGATTAACAGGGTTCCTGGTATCTGAGACAAGTTTTGGTAAGGCAATTTTGAGTTCCAGGTGAGGCTGAATGTGTTAAGGCTTAATAGTCGGCTGAGACTATTTTGCTTTGACTTGCTCCCCTAGGCTGCAAATGCTAGATTAACAGGGCTCCTGGTATCTTAGACAAGTTTTGGTAAAGCAGTTTTGGCAGCCAGATAGGGCTGTATGTTTTAAGATTAAATTGTCGGGTGAGCCTGTTTGGCTTTGAACTGCGCCCCTAGGATGCAAATGTAGGATTAACAGGGTTCCTGGTATCTGACACAAGTTTTGATAAAGCAGTTTTGCGGCCAGATGGGGTTGTATGTTTTAAGATTTAATAGTCGGGTGAGACTATTTGGCTTTGACTTGCTACCATAGGCTGCAAATGCTAGATTAACAGAGATCCTTGTATCCAACACAAGTTCCGCTAAGGCAATTTTGACTTCCAGGTGAGGCTGTATGTTTTAGGATGAAATAGTCGGATGAGCCGGTTTGGCTTTGACTTGCTCCCCTAGGCTGCACATGCCAGATTGGCGGGAATCTAAGACAAGTTTTGGTAAAACAGTTTTGACAGCTAGGTAAGGCTGTATGCTTTAAGATTAAATAGTCGGGTGAGCGTGTTTGGCTTTGACTTGCGCCCCTAGGATGCAAATCCTGGAATAACAGGGTTCTGGTATCTAAGACAAGTTTTGGAAAATCAGTTTTGGCGGCCAGATGGGGCTATATTTTTAAAGATTTAAAAGTCGGGTGAGCCTGTTTGGCCTTGACTTGCCCCCCTAGGATGCAAATGCTGGATTAACAGGGTTCCTGGTATCTGAAACAAGTTTTGGTAAGGCAATTTTGAGTTGCAGGTGATGCTGAATGTTTTCAGATTTAATAGTCGTGTGAGACTATTTGGCTTTGACTTTCTCCCCTAGGCGGCAGATGCCAGATTGGCGGGCCTCCTGGAATCTAAAAAAAGCTTTGCTAAAACAGTTTTGACAGCTACGTAAGTCTGTATGTTTTAAGGTTAAATAGTCGGGTGAGTCTGTTTGACTTTGACTTGCTCCCCTAGGATGCAAATGCTGGATTAACAGGGTTCCTGCTATCTGACGCAAGTTTTGGTAAATCAGTTTAAGCGGCCAGGTGGGGCTATATGATTTAAAATTTAATAGTCGGGTGAGACAATTTGGCTTTGTCTTGCTCCCCTAGGCTGCAAATGCTAGATTAACAGGGTTCCTGGTAACTGAGATAGGTTTTGGTAAATCAGTTTTGGCGGCCAGATGGGGCTATACGTTTTAGGATTAAATAGTCGGATGAGCCTGTTTGGCTTTGACTTGCTCCCCTAGGCTGCACATGCCAGATTGGCAGGGCTCCTGGAATCTAAGACAAGTTTTGGTAAAACAGTTTTGACAGCTAGGTAAGGCTGTATGCTTTAAGATTAAATAGTTGGGTGAGCGTGTTTGGCTTTGACTTGCGCCCCTAGGATGCAAATGCTGGAATAACAGGGTTCCTGGTATCTAAGAAAAGTTTTGGTAAGGCAATTTTGAGTTCCAGGTGAGGCTGAATGTATTCAGACTTAATAGTCGTGTGAGACTATTTGGCTTTGACTTTCTCCCCTAGGCGGTCCATCCAGATTGGCGGGGCTCCTGGAATCTAAAAAAAGTTTTGGTATAACAGTTTTGACAGCTACGTAAGTATGTATGTTTTAAGATTAAATAGTCGGTTGAGCGTGTTTGGCTTTGACTTGCGCCCCTAGGATGCAAATGCTGGAATAACAGGGTTCCTGGTATCTAAGACAAGTTTTGGTAAATCATTTTTGGCGGCCAGATGGGGCTATATGTTTTAAGATTTAGTAGTCGGGAGAGCCTGTTTGGCTTTGACTTGCTACCATAGGCTGCAAATGCTAGATTAACAGAGATCCTTGTATCCAAGACAAGTTCCGCTAAGGCAATTTTGACTTCCAGGTGAGGCTGTATGTTTTAGGATGAAATAGTCGGATGAGCCTGTTTGGCTTTGACTTGTTCCCCTAGGCTGCAAATGCCAGATTGGCCGGGTTTTGGCAGAGCAGTTTCGGCGGCCAGATGGGGCTGTATGTTTAGTATTAAATAGTCGGGTGAGCCTGTTTTGCTTTGATCTGCTCCCCTAGGCTGCACATGCCAGATTGGCAGGGCTCCTGGTATCTGAGACAAGTTTTGGTAAAACTGTTTTGACAGCTCGGCAAGACTGTATGTTTTAAGATTAAAGGGTCGGGTAAGCCAGTTCGGCTTTGACTTGCGCCCCTAGAATGCAAATGCTGGATTAACAGGGTTCTGGTATCTGAGACAAGTTTTGGTAAATCAGTTTTGGCGGCCAGATGAGGCTACATGTTTTAAGATTTAATAGTCGTGTGAGACTATTTGGCTTTGTCTTCCTCCCCTAGGCTGCACATGCCAGATTGGTGGGACTCCTGGAATCTAAGATAAGTTTTGGTAAAACAGTTTTGACAGCTAGGTAAGGCTGTATGCTTTAAGATTAAATAGTCGGGTGAGCGTGTTTGGCTTTGACTTGCGCCCCTAGGATGCAAATTCTGGAATAACAGGGTTCCTGGTATCTAAGACATGTTTTGGTAAATCAGTTTTGGCGGTCAGATGGGGCTTTATGTTTTATGTTTTAACAGTCGGGTGAGCCTGTTTTGCTTTCACTTGCGCCCCTACGATGCAAATGCTGGATTAACAGGGTTCCTGGTATCTGAGACAAGTTTTGGTAAGGCAATTTTGAGTTCCAGGTGAGGCTGAATATGTTAAGACTTAATAGTCGGCTGAGACTATTTTGCTTTGACTTGCTCCCCTAGGCTGCAAATGCTAGATTAACAGGGCTCCTGGTATCTTAGACAAGTTTTGGTAAAGCAGTTTTGGCAGCCAGATGGGGCTGTATGTTTTAAGATGAAATTGTCGGGTGAGCCTGTTTGGCTTTGAACTGCGCCCCTAGGATGCAAATGCAGGATTAACAGGGTTCCTGGTATCTGACACAAGTTTTGATAAATCAGTTTTGCGGCCAGATGGGGTTGTATGTTTTAAGATTTAATAGTCGGGTGAGACTATTTGGCTTTGACTTGCTACCATAGGCTGCAAATGCTAGATTAACGGAGATCCTTGTATCCAAGACAAGTTCCGCTAAGGCAATTTTGACTTCCAGGTGAGGCTGTATGTTTTAGGATGAAATAGTCGGATGAGCCTGTTTGGCTTTGACTTGCTCCCTTAGGCTGCACATGCCAGATTGGCGGGAATCTAAGACAAGTTTTGGTAAAACAGTTTTGACAGCTAGGTAAGGCTGTATGCTTTAAGATTAAATAGTCGGGTGAGCGTGTTTGGCTTTGACTTGCGCCCCTAGGATGCAAATGCTGGAATAACAGGGTTCTGGTATCTAAGACAAGTTTTGGTAAATCAGTTTTGGCGGCCAGATGGGGCTATATGTTTAAAGATTTAAAAGTCGGGTGAGCCTGTTTGGCCTTGACTTGCCCCCCTAGGATGCAAATGCTGGATTAACAGGGTTCCTGGTATCTGAAACAAGTTTTGGTAAGGCAATTTTGAGTTCCAGGTGATGCTGAATGTTTTCAGATTTAATAGTCGTGTGAGACTATTTGGCTTTGACTTTCTCCCCAAGGCGGCAGATGCCAGATTGGCGGGGCTCCTGGAATCTAAAAAAAGCTTTGCTAAAACAGTTTTGACAGCAACGTAAGTCTGGAATAACAGGGTTCCTGGTATCTAAGACATGTTTTGGTAAATCAGTTTTGGCGGTCAGATGGGGCTTTATGTTTTATGTTTTAACAGTCGGGTGAGCCTGTTTGGCTTTCACTTGCGCCCCTACGATGCAAATGCTGGATTAACAGGGTTCCTGGTATCTGAGACAAGTTTTGGTAAGGCAATTTGGAGTTCCAGGTGAGGCTGAATGTGTTAAGACTTAATAGTCGGCTGAGACTATTTTGCTTTGACTTGCTCCCCTAGGCTGCAAATGCTAGATTAACAGGGCTCCTGGTATCTTAGACAAGTTTTGGTAAAGCAGATTTGGCAGCCAGATGGGGCTGTATGTTTTAAGATTAAATTGTCGGGTGAGCCTGTTTGGCTTTGAACTGCGCCCCTAGGATGCAAATGCAGGATTAACAGGGTTCCTGGTATCTGACACAAGTTTTGATAAAGCAGTTTTGCGGCCAGATGGGGTTGTATGTTTTAAGATTTAATAGTCGGGTGAGACTATTTGGCTTTGACTTGCTACCATAGGCTACAAATGCTAGATTAACAGAGATCCTTGTATCCAAGACAAGTTCCGCTAAGGCAATTTTGACTTCCAGGTGAGACTGTATGTTTTAGGATGAAATAGTCGGATGAGCCTGTTTGGCTTTGACTTGCTCCCCTAGGCTGCACATGCCAGATTGGCGGGAATCTAAGACAAGTTTTGGTAAAACAGTTTTGACAGCTAGGTAAGGCTGTATGCTTTAAGATTAAATAGTCGGGTGAGCGTGTTTGGCTTTGACTTGCGCCCCTAGGATGCAAATGCTGGAATAACAGGGTTCTGGTATCTAAGACAAGTTTTGGTAAATCAGTTTTGGCGGCCAGATGGGGCTATATGTTTAAAGATTTAAATGTCGGGTGAGCCTGTTTGGCCTTGACTTGCCCCCCTAGGATGCAAATGCTGGATTAGCAGGGTTCCTGGTATCTGAAACAAGTTTTGGTAAATCAGTTTTGACAGCTAGGTAAGGCTGTATGCTTTAAGATTAAATAGTCGGGTGAGCGTGTTTGGCTTTGACTTGCGCCCCTAATATGCAAATGCTGGAATAACAGGGATCCTGGTATCTAAGACATGTTTTGGTAAATCAGTTTTGGCGGCCAGATGGGGCTATATGTTTAAAGATTTAAAAGTCGGGTGAGCCTGTTTGGCCTTGACTTGCCCCCTAGGATGCAAATGCTGGATTAACAGGGTTCCTGGTATCTGAAACAAGTTTTGGTAAGGCAATTTCAAGTTCCAGGTGATGCTGAATGTTTTCAGATTTAAAAGTCGTGTGAGACTACTTGGCTTTGACTTTCTCCCCTAGGCGGCAGATGCCAGATTGGCGGGGCTCCTGGAATCTAAAAAGCTTTGGTAAAACAGTTTTGACAGCTACGTAAGTCTGTATGTTTTAGGGTTAAGTAGTCGGGTGAGTCTGTTTGACTTTGACTTGCTCCCCAAGGATGCAAATACTGGATTAACAGGGTTCCTGCTATCTGAGACAAGTTTTGGTAAATCAGTTTAAGCGGCCAGGTGGGGCTATATGATTTAAAATTTAATAGTCGGGTGAGACAATTTGGCTTTGTCTTGCTCCCCTAGGCTGCAAATGCTAGATTAACAGGGTACCTGGTAACTGAGATAGGTTTTGGTAAATCAGTTTTGGCGGCCAGATGGGGCTATATGTTTTAGGATTAAATAGTCGGATGAGCCTGTTTGGCTTTGACTTGCTCCCCTAGGCTCCACATGCCAGATTGGCGGGGCTCCTGGAATCTAAGACAAGTTTTGGTAAAACAGTTTTGACAGCTAGGTAAGGCTGTATGCTTTAAGATTAAATAGTCGGGTGAGCGTGTTTGGCTTTGACTTGCGCCCCTAGGATGCAAATTCTGGAATAACAGGGTTCCTGGTATCTAAGAAAAGTTTTGGTAAGGCAATTTTGAGTTCCAGGTGAGGCTGAATGTATTCAGACTTAATAATCGTGTGAGACTATTTGGCTTTGACTTTCTCCCCTAGGCGACCCATCCATATTGGCGGGGCTCCTGGAATCTAAAAAAGTTTTGGTATAACAGTTTTAACAGCTACGTAAGTCTGTATGTTTTAAGGATAAATAGTCGGGTGAGTCTGTTTGACTTCGACTTGCTCCCCTAGGATGCAAATGCTGGATTAACAGGGTTCTGGTATCTGAGACAAGTTTTGCTAAATCAGTTTTGGCGGCCAGATGAACTATATGTTTTGAGATTTAATAGTCGGGTGAGGCTATTTGGCTTTGTCTTCCTCCCCTAGGCTGCACATGCCAGATTGGCGGGACTCCTGGAATCTAAGACAAGTTTTGGTAAATCAGTTTTGACAGCTAGGTAAGGCTGTATGTCTTAAGATTATATAGTCAAGTGAGTCTGTTTGGCTATGACTTGCGCCCCTAGGCTTCACATGCCAGATAGGCGGGGCTCCTGGAATCTAAGACAAGTTTTGGTAAAACAGTTTTGACAGCTAGGCAAGACAGCATGTCTTAAGATTATATAGTCAAGTGAGTGTGTTTGCACACGCCAGATTGGCAGGGCTGCTGGTATCTGAGACAAGGTTTGGTAAAACAGTTTTGACAGCTAGGTCAGGATACATGTTTTAAGGTTAAATAGTCGGGTGAGTCTGTTTGACTTCGACTTGCTCCCCTAGGATGCAAATGCTGGATTAACAGGGTTCTGGTATCTAAGACAAGTTTTGGTAAATCAGTTTTGGCGGCCAGATGGGGCTATATGTTTAAAGATTTAAATGTCGGGTGAGCCTGTTTGGCCTTGACTTGCCCCCTAGGATGCAAATGCTGGATTAGCAGGGTTCCTGGTATCTGAAACAAGTTTTGGTAAATCAGTTTTGACAGCTAGGTAAGGCTGTATGCTTTAAGATTAAATAGTCGGGTGAGCGTGTTTGGCTTTGACTTGCGCCCCTAGGATGCAAATGCTGGAATAACAGGGTTCTGGTATCTAAGACAAGTTTTGGTAAATCAGTTTTGGCGGCCAGATGGGGCTATATGTTTAAAGATTTAAATGTCGGGTGAGCCTGTTTGGCCTTGACTTGCCCCCCTAGGATGCAAATGCTGGATTAGCAGGGTTCCTGGTATCTGAAACAAGTTTTGGTAAATCAGTTTTGACAGCTAGGTAAGGCTGTATGCTTTAAGATTAAATAGTCGGGTGAGCGTGTTTGGCTTTGACTTGCGCCCCTAATATGCAAATGCTGGAATAACAGGGATCCTGGTATCTAAGACATGTTTTGGTAAATCAGTTTTGGCGGCCAGATGGGGCTATATGTTTAAAGATTTAAAAGTCGGGTGAGCCTGTTTGGCCTTGACTTGCCCCCTAGGATGCAAATGCTGGATTAACAGGGTTCCTGGTATCTGAAACAAGTTTTGGTAAGGCAATTTCAAGTTCCAGGTGATGCTGAATGTTTTCAGATTTAAAAGTCGTGTGAGACTACTTGGCTTTGACTTTCTCCCCTAGGCGGCAGATGCCAGATTGGCGGGGCTCCTGGAATCTAAAAAAAGCTTTGGTAAAACAGTTTTGACAGCTACGTAAGTCTGTATGTTTTAGGGTTAAGTAGTCGGGTGAGTCTGTTTGACTTTGACTTGCTCCCCAAGGATGCAAATACTGGATTAACAGGGTTCCTGCTATCTGAGACAAGTTTTGGTAAATCAGTTTAAGCGGCCAGGTGGGGCTATATGATTTAAAATTTAATAGTCGGGTGAGACAATTTGGCTTTGTCTTGCTCCCCTAGGCTGCAAATGCTAGATTAACAGGGTACCTGGTAACTGAGATAGGTTTTGGTAAATCAGTTTTGGCGGCCAGATGGGGCTATATGTTTTAGGATTAAATAGTCGGATGAGCCTGTTTGGCTTTGACTTGCTCCCCTAGGCTCCACATGCCAGATTGGCGGGGCTCCTGGAATCTAAGACAAGTTTTGGTAAAACAGTTTTGACAGCTAGGTAAGGCTGTATGCTTTAAGATTAAATAGTCGGGTGAGCGTGTTTGGCTTTGACTTGCGCCCCTAGGATGCAAATTCTGGAATAACAGGGTTCCTGGTATCTAAGAAAAGTTTTGGTAAGGCAATTTTGAGTTCCAGGTGAGGCTGAATGTATTCAGACTTAATAATCGTGTGAGACTATTTGGCTTTGACTTTCTCCCCTAGGCGACCCATCCATATTGGCGGGGCTCCTGGAATCTAAAAAAAGTTTTGGTATAACAGTTTTAACAGCTACGTAAGTCTGTATGTTTTAAGGATAAATAGTCGGGTGAGTCTGTTTGACTTCGACTTGCTCCCCTAGGATGCAAATGCTGGATTAACAGGGTTCTGGTATCTGAGACAAGTTTTGCTAAATCAGTTTTGGCGGCCAGATGAACTATATGTTTTGAGATTTAATAGTCGGGTGAGGCTATTTGGCTTTGTCTTCCTCCCCTAGGCTGCACATGCCAGATTGGCGGGACTCCTGGAATCTAAGACAAGTTTTGGTAAATCAGTTTTGACAGCTAGGTAAGGCTGTATGTCTTAAGATTATATAGTCAAGTGAGTCTGTTTGGCTATGACTTGCGCCCCTAGGCTTCACATGCCAGATAGGCGGGGCTCCTGGAATCTAAGACAAGTTTTGGTAAAACAGTTTTGACAGCTAGGCAAGACAGCATGTCTTAAGATTATATAGTCAAGTGAGTGTGTTTGGCTATGACTTGCGCCCCTTGGATGCAAATGCTGGATTAACAGGGTTCCTTGTATCTGTGACAAGTTTTGGTAAGGCAATTTTGAGTTCTAGTTGAGGCAGAATGTGTTAAGACTTAATAGGCAGGTGAGACTATTTTGCTTTGACCTGCTCCCCTAGGCTGCACACGCCAGATTGGCAGGGCTGCTGGTATCTGAGACAAGGTTTGGTAAAACAGTTTTGACAGCTAGGTCAGGATACATGTTTTAAGGTTAAATAGTCGGGTGAGTCTGTTTGACTTCGACTTGCTCCCCTAGGATGCAAATGCTGGATTAACAGGGTTCTGGTATCTGAGACAAGTTTTGCTAAATCAGTTTCGGCGGCCAGATGAACTATATGTTTTGAGATTTAATAGTCGGGTGAGGCTATTTGGCCTTGTCTTCCTCCCCTAGGCTGCACATGCCAGATTGGCGGGACTCCTGGAATCTAAGACAAGTTTTGGTAAATCAGTTTTGACAGCTAGGTAAGGCCGCATGCTTTAAGAATATATAGTCGGGTGAGCGTGTTTGGCGTTGACTTGCGCCCCTAGGACGCAAATGCTGGAATAACAGGGTTCCTGGTATCTAAGACAAGTTTTCGTAAATCAGTTTTGGCGGCCAGATGGGGCTTTATGTTTTAAGATTTAATAGTCGGGTGAGCCTGTTTGGCTTTGTCTTCCTCCACTAGGCTGCACATGCCAGATTGGCGGGACTCCTGGAATCTAAGATAAGTTTTGGTAAATCAGTTTTGACAGCTAGGTAAGGCTGTATGCTTTAAGATTAAATAGTCGGGTGACCGTGTTTGGCTTTGACTTGCGCCCCTAGGATGCAAATGCTGGAATAACAGGGTTCTGGTATCTAAGACAAGTTTTGGTAAATCAGTTTTGGCGGCCAGATGGGGCTATATGTTTAAAGATTTAAATGTCGGGTGAGCCTGTTTGGCCTTGACTTGCCCCCCTAGGATGCAAATGCTGGATTAGCAGGGTTCCTGGTATCTGAAACAAGTTTTGGTAAATCAGTTTTGACAGCTAGGTAAGGCTGTATGCTTTAAGATTAAATAGTCGGGTGAGCGTGTTTGGCTTTGACTTGCGCCCCTAGGATGCAAATGCTGGAATAACAGGGTTCTGGTATCTAAGACAAGTTTTGGTAAATCAGTTTTGGCGGCCAGATGGGGCTATATGTTTAAAGATTTAAATGTCGGGTGAGCCTGTTTGGCCTTGACTTGCCCCCTAGGATGCAAATGCTGGATTAGCAGGGTTCCTGGTATCTGAAACAAGTTTTGGTAAATCAGTTTTGACAGCTAGGTAAGGCTGTATGCTTTAAGATTAAATAGTCGGGTGAGCGTGTTTGGCTTTGACTTGCGCCCCTAATATGCAAATGCTGGAATAACAGTGATCCTGGTATCTAAGACATGTTTTGGTAAATCAGTTTTGGCGGCCAGATGGGGCTATATGTTTAAAGATTTAAAAGTCGGGTGAGCCTGTTTGGCCTTGACTTGCCCCCTAGGATGCAAATGCTGGATTAACAGGGTTCCTGGTATCTGAAACAAGTTTTGGTAAGGCAATTTCAAGTTCCAGGTGATGCTGAATGTTTTCAGATTTAAAAGTCGTGTGAGACTACTTGGCTTTGACTTTCTCCCCTAGGCGGCAGATGCCAGATTGGCGGGGCTCCTGGAATCTAAAAAAAGCTTTGGTAAAACAGTTTTGACAGCTACGTAAGTCTGTATGTTTTAGGGTTAAGTAGTCGGGTGAGTCTGTTTGACTTTGACTTGCTCCCCAAGGATGCAAATACTGGATTAACAGGGTTCCTGCTATCTGAGACAAGTTTTGGTAAATCAGTTTAAGCGGCCAGGTGGGGCTATATGATTTAAAATTTAATAGTCGGGTGAGACAATTTGGCTTTGTCTTGCTCCCCTAGGCTGCAAATGCTAGATTAACAGGGTACCTGGTAACTGAGATAGGTTTTGGTAAATCAGTTTTGGCGGCCAGATGGGGCTATATGTTTTAGGATTAAATAGTCGGATGAGCCTGTTTGGCTTTGACTTGCTCCCCTAGGCTCCACATGCCAGATTGGCGGGGCTCCTGGAATCTAAGACAAGTTTTGGTAAAACAGTTTTGACAGCTAGGTAAGGCTGTAAGCTTTAAGATTAAATAGTCGGGTGAGCGTGTTTGGCTTTGACTTGCGCCCCTAGGATGCAAATTCTGGAATAACAGGGTTCCTGGTATCTAAGAAAAGTTTTGGTAAGGCAATTTTGAGTTCCAGGTGAGGCTGAATGTATTCAGACTTAATAATCGTGTGAGACTATTTGGCTTTGACTTTCTCCCCTAGGCGACCCATCCATATTGGCGGGGCTCCTGGAATCTAAAAAAAGTTTTGGTATAACAGTTTTAACAGCTACGTAAGTCTGTATGTTTTAAGGATAAATAGTCGGGTGAGTCTGTTTGACTTCGACTTGCTCCCCTAGGATGCAAATGCTGGATTAACAGGGTTCTGGTATCTGAGACAAGTTTTGCTAAATCAGTTTTGGCGGCCAGATGAACTATATGTTTTGAGATTTAATAGTCGGGTGAGGCTATTTGGCTTTGTCTTCCTCCCCTAGGCTGCACATGGCAGATTGGCGGGACTCCTGGAATCTAAGACAAGTTTTGGTAAATCAGTTTTGACAGCTAGGTAAGGCTGTATGTCTTAAGATTATATAGTCAAGTGAGTCTGTTTGGCTATGACTTGCGCCCCTAGGCTTCACATGCCAGATAGGCGGGGCTCCTGGAATCTAAGACAAGTTTTGGTAAAACAGTTTTGACAGCTAGGCAAGACAGCATGTCTTAAGATTATATAGTCAAGTGAGTGTGTTTGGCTATGACTTGCGCCCCTTGGATGCAAATGCTGGATTAACAGGGTTCCTTGTATCTGTGACAAGTTTTGGTAAGGCAATTTTGAGTTCTAGTTGAGGCAGAATGTGTTAAGACTTAATAGGCAGGTGAGACTATTTTGCTTTGACCTGCTCCCCTAGGCTGCACACGCCAGATTGGCAGGGCTGCTGGTATCTGAGACAAGGTTTGGTAAAACAGTTTTGACAGCTAGGTCAGGATACATGTTTTAAGGTTAAATAGTCGGGTGAGTCTGTTTGACTTCGACTTGCTCCCCTAGGATGCAAATGCTGGATTAACAGGGTTCTGGTATCTGAGACAAGTTTTGCTAAATCAGTTTCGGCGGCCAGATGAACTATATGTTTTGAGATTTAATAGTCGGGTGAGGCTATTTGGCCTTGTCTTCCTCCCCTAGGCTGCACATGCCAGATTGGCGGGACTCCTGGAATCTAAGACAAGTTTTGGTAAATCAGTTTTGACAGCTAGGTAAGGCCGCATGCTTTAAGAATATATAGTCGGGTGAGCGTGTTTGGCGTTGACTTGCGCCCCTAGGACGCAAATGCTGGAATAACAGGGTTCCTGGTATCTAAGACAAGTTTTCGTAAATCAGTTTTGGCGGCCAGATGGGGCTTTATGTTTTAAGATTTAATAGTCGGGTGAGCCTGTTTGGCTTTGTCTTCCTCCACTAGGCTGCACATGCCAGATTGGCGGGACTCCTGGAATCTAAGATAAGTTTTGGTAAATCAGTTTTGACAGCTAGGTAAGGCTGTATGCTTTAAGATTAAATAGTCGGGTGACCGTGTTTGGCTTTGACTTGCGCCCCTAGGATGCAAATGCTGGAATAACAGGGTTCCTGGTATCTAAGACATGTTTTGGTAAATCAGTTTTGGCGGTCGGATGGGGCTTTATGTTTTAAGTTTTAACAGTCGGGTGAGCCTGTTTGGCTTTCACTTGCGGCCCTACGATGCAAATGCTGGATTAACAGGGTTCCTGATATCTGAGACAAGTTTTGGTAAGGCAATTTTGAGTTCCAGGTGAGGCTGAATGTGTTAAGACTTAATAGTCGGCTGAGACTATTTTGCTTTGACTTGCTACCCTAGGCTGCAAATGCTAGATTTACAGGGCTCCTGGTATCTTAGACAAGTTTTGGTAAAGCAGTTTTGTATGTTTTAAGATTAAATTGTCGGGTGAGCCTGTTTGGCTTTGAACTGCGCCCCTAGGATGCAAATGCAGGATTAACAGGGTTCCTGGTATCTGACACAAGTTTTGATAAAGCAGTTTTGGCGGCCAGATGGGGTTGTATGTTTTAAGATTTAATAGTCGGGTGAGACTATTTGGCTTTGACTTGCTACCATAGGCTGCAAATGCTCGATTAACAGAGATCCTTGTATCCAAGACAAGTTCCGCTAAAGCCATTTTGACTTCCAGATGAGGCTGTATGTTTTAGGATTAAATAGTCGGATGAGCCTGATTGGCTTTGACTTGCTCCCCTAGGCTGCACATGCCAGATTGGCGGGGCTCCTGGAATCTAAGACAAGTTTTGGTAAAACAGTTTTGACAGCTAGGTAAGGCTGTATGCTTTAAGATTAAATAGTCGGGTGAGCCTGTTTGGCCTTGACTTGCCCCCTAGGATGCAAATGCTGGATTAACAGGGTTCCTGGTATCTGAAACAAGTTTTGGTAAGGCAATTTCGAGTTCCAGGTGATGCTGAATGTTTTCAGATTTAAAAGTCGTGTGAGACTACTTGGCTTTGACTTTCTCCCCTAGGCGGCAGATGCCAGATTGGCGGGGCTCCTGGAATCTAAAAAAAGCTTTGGTAAAACAGTTTTGACAGCTACGTAAGTCTGTATGTTTTAGGGTTAAGTAGTCGGGTGAGTCTGTTTGACTTTGACTTGCTCCCCAAGGATGCAAATGCTGGATTAACAGGGTTCCTGCTATCTGAGACAAGTTTTGGTAAATCAGTTTAAGCGGCCAGGTGGGGCTATATGATTTAAAATTTAATAGTCGGGTGAGACAATTTGGCGTTGTCTTGCTCCCCTAGGCTGCAAATGCTAGATTAACAGGGTTCCTGGTAACTGAAATAGGTTTTGGTAAATCAGTTTTGGCGGCCAGATGGGGCTATATGTTTTAGGATTAAATAGTCGGATGAGCCTGTTTGGCTTTGACCTGCTCCCCTAGGCTGCACATGCCAGATTGGCGGGGCTCCTGGAATCTAAGACAAGTTTTGGTAAAACAGTTTTGACAGCTAGGTAAGGCTGTATGCTTTAAGATTAAATAGTCGGGTGAGCGTGTTTGGCTTTGACTTGCGCCCCAAGGATGCAAATGCTGGAATAACAGGGTTCCTGGTATCTAAGATAAGTTTTGGTAAGGCAATTTTGAGTTCCAGGTGAGGCTGAATGTATTCAGACTTAATAATCGTGTGAGACTATTTGGCTTTGACTTTCTCCCCTAGGCGACCCATCCAGATTGGCGGGGCTCCTGGAATCTAAAAAAGTTTTGGTATAACAGTTTTGACAGCTACGTAAGTCTGTATGTTTTAAGGTTAAATAGTCGGGTGAGTCTGTTTGACTTTGACTTGCTCCCCTAGGATGCAAATGCTGGATTAACAGGGTTCTGGTATCTGAGACAAGTTTTGCTAAATCAGTTTTGGCGGCCAGATGAACTATATGTTTTGAGATTTAATAGTCGGGTGAGGCTATTTGGCTTTGTCTTCCTCCCCTAGGCTGCACATGGCAGATTGGCGGGACTCCTGGAATCTAAGACAAGTTTTGGTAAATCAGTTTTGACAGCTAGGTAAGGCTGTATGTCTTAAGATTATATAGTCAAGTGAGACTGTTTGGCTATGACTTGCGCCCCTAGGATGCAAATGCTGGATTAACAGGGTTCCTGGTATCTGAGACAAGTTTTGGTAAGGCAATTTTGAGTTCTAGTTGAGGCTGAATGTGTTAAGACTTAATAGGCAGGTGAGACTATTTTGCTTTGACCTGCTCCCCTAGGCTGCACACGCCAGATTGGCAGGGCTGCTGGTATCTGGGACTAGGTTTGGTAAAACAGTTTTGACAGCTAGGTCAGGATACATGTTTGAAGGTTAAATAGTCGGGTGAGCCTGTTTTGCTTTGACTTGCTCCCCTAGGCTTCACATGCCAGATAGGCGGGGCTCCTGGAATCTAAGACAAGTTTTGGTAAAACAGTTTTGACAGCTAGGCAAGACTGCATGTCTTAAGATTATATAGTCAAGTGAGTGTGTTTGGCTATGACTTGCGCCCCTAGGATGCAAATGCTGGATTAACAGGGTTCCTGGTATCTGAGACAAGTTTTGTAAGGCAATTTTGAGTTCTAGTTGAGGCTGAATGTGTTAAGACTTAATAGGCAGGTGAGACTATTTTGCTTTGACTTGCTCCCCTAGGCTGCACACGCCAGATTGGCAGGGCTGCTGGTATCTGAGACAAGTTTCGGTAAAGCAATTTTGACTTCCAGGTGAGGCTGTATGTTTTAGGATTAAATAGTCGGATGAGCCTGTTTGGCTTTGACTTGCTCCCCTAGGCTTCACATTCCAGATAGGCGGGGCTCCTGGAATCTAAGACAAGTTTTGGTAAAACAGTTTTGACAGCTAGGCAAGACTGTATGTTTTAAGATTAAGAAGTTGGTTGAGCATGTTTGGCTTTGACTTGCTCCCCTAGGATGCAAATGCTGGAATAACAGGATTCCTGGCATCTGAGAAGAGTTTCGGTAAAGCAATTTTGACTTGCATGTGAGGCTGTATGTTTTAAGACTTAATAGTCGGGTGACTTGCTCCCCTAGGCGGCACATGCCAGATTGGCAAGGCTCTTGGAATCTAATAAAAGTTTTAGTAAAACAGTTTTGACAGCCAGATGGGGCTGTTTGTTTTAAGATTAAATTGTAGGGTGGGCATGCATGACTTCGACTTGCGCCCCCAGGATGCAAATACTGGATTAACAGGGCTCCTGGTATCTGAGACAAGTTTTGGGAAAGCAGTTTTGTCGGCCAAATGGGGTTGTATGTTTTAAGGCTTAAAAGTCGGGTGAGACTAGGCTGCAAATGCTAGATTATCAGGGCACCTTGTATCTGAGACAAGTTTCGGTAAAGCAATTTTGACTTCCAGGTGAGTCTGTATGTTTTAAGACTTAATAGTCGGGTGACTTGCTCCCCTAGGCGGCACATTCCAGATTGGCGGGGCTCCTGGAATCTGATAGACGTTTTGATAAAGAAGTTTTGGCAACCAGATGGGACTGTGTGTTTTCAGATTGGATAATGAGGTCCGACTAATTGGCTTTGACTTGTTCCCCTAGGCTGCAAATGCCAGATTGTCCGGGTTTTGGTAGAGCAGTTTCGGCGGCCAGATGGGGCTGTATGTTATACATGTTTGAAGGTTAAATAGTCGGGTGAGCCTGTTTGGCTTTGACTTGCTCCCCTAGGGTGCAAATGCTGGAATAACAGGGTTCCTGGCATCTGAGGAGAGTTTCGGTAAAGCAACTTTGACTTTCAGGTGAGGCTGTATGTTTTAGGATTAAATTGTCGGATGAGCTTGTTTGCTTTGACTTGCTCCCCTAGGCTACACATGCCAGATTGGCGGGGCTCCAGGAATCTAAGACAAGGTTTGGTAAAACAGTTTTGACAGCTAGGTAAGGCTGAATGCTTTAAGATTAAATAGTCGGGTGAGCCTGTTTAACTTTGAATTGAGCCCCCAAGATGCAAATACTGGATTTACAGGGTTCCTGGTATGTGAGACAAGTTTCGGTAAAGCAATTTTGACTTCCAGGTGAGGCTGTATGTTTTAGGATTAATTAGTCGGATGAGCCTGTTTGGCTTTGATTTGCTCCCCTAGGCTCCACATGCCAGATAGGCGGGTCTCCTGGAATCTAAGACAAGGTTTGGTAAAACAGTTTTGACAGCTAGGCAAGACTGTATGTTTTAAGATTAAGAAGTCGGTTGAGCATGTTTGGCTTTGACTTGCGCCCCTAGGAGGCACATGCCAGATTGGTGGGGCTGCTGGAATCTGATAGATGTTTTGGTAAAGCAATTTTGGCAACCAGATGGGACTGTGTGTTTTCAGATTGGATAATGAGGTCCGACTAATTGGGTTTGACTTGCTCCCCTATGCTTCACATGCCAGATAGGCGGGGCTCCTGGAATCTTAGACAAGTTTTGGTAAAACAGTTTTGACCGCTAGCCAAGACTGTATGTTTTAAGATTAAGAAGTCGGTTGAGCATGTTTGGCTTTGACTTGCGCCCCTAGGCGGCACATGCCAGATTGGCGGGGCTCCTGGAATCTGATAGATGATTTGGTAAAGCAGTTTTGGCAACCAGATGGGACTGTGTGTTTTCAGATTGGATAATGAGGTCCGACTAATTGGCTTTGACTTGTTCCCCTAGACTGCAAATGCCAGATTGGCCGGGTTTTGGTAGAGCAGTTTCGGCGGCCAGATGGGGCTGTATGTTAAGTATTAAAAAGTCGGGTGAGGCTGTTTTGCTTTGACCTGCTCCCCTAGGCTGCACATGCCAGATTGGCAGGGCTCCTGGTATCTGAGACAAGTTTTGGTAAAACTGTTTTGACAGCTAGGCAAGACTGTATGTTTTAAGATTAAAGAGTCGGGTAAGCCAGTTTGGCTTTGACTTGCGCCCCTAGGATGCAAATGCTGGATTTACAGGGTTCCTGGTATGTGAGACAAGTTTTGGTAAGGTAATTTTGAGTTACAGGTGAGGCTGAATGTGTTAAGACTTAATAGTCGGGTGAGACTATTTGCTTTGACTTGGTCCCCTAGGCTGCAAATGATAGATTAACAGGGCTCCTGAAATCTAAAAAAAGTTTTAGTAAAACAGTTTTGACAGCTAGGTAAGGCTGTATGTTTTAAGATTAAATAGTCGGGTGAGACTATTTGGCTTTAACTTGCGCCCCCAGGATGCAAATGCTAGATTATCTGGGATCCTTGTATCTGAGACAAGTTTCGGTAAATCAGTTTTGGCGGCCAGATGGGGCTGTATGTTTTAAGATTTAATAGTCGGGTGAGGCTATTTGGCTTTGACGTGCTCCCTTACGCTGCAAATGCTAGATTAACAGGGCTCCTGGTATCCATGACAAGTTTTGATAAAGCAGCTTTGGCAGCCAGATGGGGCTGTTTGTTTTAAGATTAAATTGTAGAGTGAGTACAACAACTGGTAACTGAGACAAGGTTTGGTAAAACAGTTTTGACAGCTAGGCAAGACTGTATATTTTCAGATTAAATAGTCGGGTAAGCCTGTTTGCCTTTGTTTTGCGCCCCTAGGATGCAAATGCTGGAATAACAGGGTTCCTGGTATCGAAGACAAGTTTTCGTAAATCAGTGTTGGCGGCCAGATGGGGCTAAATGTTTTATGATTTAATAGTCGGGTGAGCCTGTTTGGCGTTGACTTGATCCCCTAGGATGCAAATGCTAGATTATCTGGGATCCTTGTATCTGAGACAAGTTTTGGTAAAACTGTTTTGACAGCTAGGCAAGATTGGATGTTTTAAGATTAAAGAGTCGGGTAAGCCAGTATGGCTTTGACTTGCGCTCCTAGGATGCAAATGCTGGATAAACAGGGCTCCTCGTATCTGAGACAAGTTTTGGTAAAGCAATTTTGAGTTCTATTTGAGGCTGAATGTGTAAAGACTTAATAGGCAGGTGAGACTATTTTGCTTTGACCTGCTCCCCTAGGCTGCACACGCCAGATTGGCAGGGCTCCTGGTATCTGAGACAAGGTTTGGTAAAACAGTTTTGACAGCTAGGTAAGGCTGTATGTTTTAAGATTAAATAGTCGGGTGAGACTATTTGGCTTTGGCTTGCGCCCCCAGGATGCAAATGCTAGATTATCTGGGATCCTTGTATCTGAGACAAGTTTCGGTAAAGTAATTTTGACTTCCAGGTGAGGCTGTATGTTTTAGGATTAAATAGTCGGATGAGCCTGTTTGGCTTTAACTTGCTCCCCTAGGCTCCACATGCCAGATAGGCGGGGCTCCTGGAATCTAAGACAAGGTTTGGTAAAACAGTTTTGACAGCTAGGCAAGACTGTATGTTTTAAGATTAAGAAGTCGGTTGAGCATGTTTGGCTTTGACTTGCGCCCCTAGGCGGCACATGCCAGATTGGCGGGGCTCCTGGAATCTGATAGATGATTTGGTAAAGCAGTTTTGGCAACCAGATGGGACTGTGTGTTTTCAGATTGGATAATGAGGTCCGACTAATTGGCTTTGACTTGTTCCCCTAGACTGCAAATGCCAGATTGGCCGGGTTTTGGTAGAGCAGTTTCGGCGGCCAGATGGGGCTGTATGTTTAGTATTAAATAGTCGGGTGAGCCTGTTTTGCTTTGACCTGCTCCCCTAGGCTGCACATGCCAGATTTGCAGGGTTCCTGGTATCTGAGACAAGTTTTGGTAAAACTGTTTTGACAGCTAGGCAAGACTGTATGTTTTAAGATTAAAGAGTCGGTTAAGCCAGTTTGGCTTTGACTTGCGCCCCTAGGATGCAAATGCTGGATTAACAGGGTTCCTGGTATCTGAGACAAGTTTTGGTAAGGCAATTTTGAGTTCTAGTTGAGGCTGAATGTGTTAAGACTTAATAGGCAGGTGAGACTATTTTGCTTTGACCTTCTCCCCTAGGCTGCACACGCCAGATTGGCAGGGCTGCTGGTAACTGAGACAAGGTTTGGTAAAACAGTTTTGACAGCTAGGTCAGGATACATGTTTGAAGGTTAAATAGTCGGGTGAGCCTGTTTGGCTTTGACTTGCTCCCCTAGGATGCAAATGCTGGAATAACAGGGTTCCTGGCATCTGAGAAGAGTTTCGGTAAAGCAATTTTGACTTGCATGTGAGGCTGTATGTTTTAAAACTTAATAGTCGGGTGACTTGCTCCCCTAGGCGGCACATGCCAGATTGGCAAGGCTCTTGGAATCTAATAAAAGTTTTAGTAAAACAGTTTTGACAGCCAGATGGGTCTGTTTGTTTTAAGATTAAATTGTAGGGTGGGCCTGCATGACTTCGACTTGCGCCCCCAGGATGCAAATACTGGATTAACAGGGCTCCTGGTATCTGAGACAAGTTTTGGGAAAGCAGTTTTGTCGGCCAAATGGGGTTGTATGTTTTAAGGTTTAAAAGTCGGGTGAGACTAGGCTGCAAATGCTAGATTATCAGGGCACCTTGTATCTGAGACAAGTTTCGGTAAAGCAATTTTGACTTCCAGGTGAGTCTGTATGTTTTAAGACTTAATAGTCGGGTGACTTGCTCCCCTAGGCGGCACATGCCAGATTGGCGGGGCTCCTGGAATCTGATAGACGTTTTGATAAAGAAGTTTTGGCAACCAGATGGGACTGTGTGTTTTCAGATTGGATAATGAGGTCCGACTAATTGGCTTTGACTTGTTCCCCTAGGCTGCAAATGCCAGATTGTCCGGGTTTTGGTAGAGCAGTTTCGGTTGCCAGATGGGGCTGTATGTTATACATGTTTGAAGGTTAAATAGTCGGGTGAGCCTGTTTGGCTTTGACTTGCTCCCCTAGGGTGCAAATGCTGGAATAACAGGGTTCCTGGCATCTGAGGAGAGTTTCGGTAAAGCAACTTTGACTTTCAGGTGAGGCTGTATGTTTTAGGATTAAATTGTCGGATGAGCTTGTTTGCTTTGACTTGCTCCCTAGGCTACACATGCCAGATTGGCGGGGCTCCAGGAATCTAAGACAAGGTTTGGTAAAACAGTTTTGACAGCTAGGTAAGGCTGAATGCTTTAAGATTAAATAGTCGGGTGAGCCTGTTTAATTGAATTGAGCCCCCAAGATGCAAATACTGGATTTACAGGGTTCCTGGTATGTGAGACAAGTTTCGGTAAAGCAATTTTGACTTCCAGGTGAGGCTGTATGTTTTAGGATTAATTAGTCGGATGAGCCTGTTTGGCTTTGATTTGCTCCCCTAGGCTCCACATGCCAGATAGGCGGGGCTCCTGGAATCTTAGACAAGTTTTGGTAAAACAGTTTTGACCGCTAGCCAAGACTGTATGTTTTAAGATTAAGAAGTCGGTTGAGCATGTTTGGCTTTGACTTGCGACCCTAGGCGGCACATGCCAGATTGGCGGGGCTCCTGGAATCTGATAGATGTTTTGGTAAAGCCGTTTTGGCAACCAGATGGGACTATGTGTTTTCAGATTGGATAATGAGGTCCGACTAATTGGCTTTGACTTGTTCCCCTAGGCTGCAAATGCCAGATTGGCCGGGTTTTGGTAGAGCAGTTTCGGCGGCCAGATAGGGCTGTATGTTAAGTATTAAAAAGTCGGGTGAGGCTGTTTTGCTTTGACCTGCTCCCCTAGGCTGCACATGCCAGATTGGCAGGGCTCCTGGTATCTGAGACAAGTTTTGGTAAAACTGTTTTGACAGCTAGGCAAGACTGTATGTTTTAAGATTAAAGAGTCGGGTAAGCCAGTTTGGCTTTGACTTGCGCCCCTAGGATGCAAATGCTGGATTTACAGGGTTCCTGGTATGTGAGACAAGTTTTGGTAATGTAATTTTGAGTTACAGGTGAGGCTGAATGTGTTAAGACTTAATAGTCGGGTGAGACTATTTGCTTTGACTTGGTCCCCTAGGCTGCAAATGATAGATTAACAGGGCTCCTGAAATCTAAAAAAAGTTTTAGTAAAACAGTTTTGACAGCTGGGTAAGGCTGTATGTTTTGAGATTAAATAGTCGGGTGAGACTATTTGGCTTTAACTTGCGCCCCCAGGATGCAAATGCTAGATTATCTGGGATCCTTGTATCTGAGACAAGTTTCGGTAAATCAGTTTTGGCGGCCAGATGGGGCTAAATGTTTTATGATTTAATAGTCGGGTGAGCCTGTTTGGCGTTGACTTGATCCCCTAGGATGCAAATGCTAGATTATCTGGGATCCTTGTATCTGAGACAAGTTTTGGTAAAACTGTTTTGACAGCTAGGCAAGATTGGATGTTTTAAGATTAAAGAGTCGGGTAAGCCAGTTTGGCTTTGACTTGCGCTCCTAGGATGCAAATGCTGGATAAACAGGGCTCCTCGTATCTGAGACAAGTTTTGGTAAGGCAATTTTGAGTTCTATTTAAGGCTGAATGTGTAAAGACTTAATAGGCAGGTGAGACTATTTTGCTTTGACCTGCTCCCCTAGGCTGCACACGCCAGATTGGCAGGGCTCCTGGTATCTGAGACAAGGTTTGGTAAAACAGTTTTGACAGCTAGGTAATGCTGTATGTTTTAAGATTAAATAGTCGGGTGAGACTATTTGGCTTTGGCTTGCGCCCCCAGGATGCAAATGCTAGATTATCTGGGATCCTTGTATCTGAGACAAGTTTCGGTAAAGTAATTTTGACTTCCAGGTGAGGCTGTATGTTTTAGGATTAAATAGTCGGATGAGCCTGTTTGGCTTTAACTTGCTCCCCTAGGCTCCACATGCCAGATTGGCCGGGTTTTGGTAGAGCAGTTTCGGCGGCCAGATAGGGCTGTATGTTAAGTATTAAAAAGTCGGGTGAGGCTGTTTTGCTTTGACCTGCTCCCCTAGGCTGCACATGCCAGATTGGCAGGGCTCCTGGTATCTGAGACAAGTTTTGGTAAAACTGTTTTGACAGCTAGGCAAGACTGTATGTTTTAAGATTAAAGAGTCGGGTAAGCCAGTTTGGCTTTGACTTGCGCCCCTAGGATGCAAATGCTGGATTTACAGGGTTCCTGGTATGTGAGACAAGTTTTGGTAATGTAATTTTGGCTCCTGAAATCTAAAAAAAGTTTTAGTAAAACAGTTTTGACAGCTAGGTAAGGCTGTATGTTTTAAGATTAAATAGTCGGGTGAGACTATTTGGCTTTAACTTGCGCCCCCAGGATGCAAATGCTAGATTATCTGGGATCCTTGTATCTGAGACAAGTTTCAGTAAATCAGTTTTGGCGGCCAGATGGGGCTAAATGTTTTATGATTTAATAGTCGGGTGAGCCTGTTTGGCGTTGACTTGATCCCCTAGGATGCAAATGCTAGATTATCTGGGATCCTTGTATCTGAGACAAGTTTTGGTAAAACTGTTTTGACAGCTAGGCAAGATTGGATGTTTTAAGATTAAAGAGTCGGGTAAGCCAGTTTGGCTTTGACTTGCGCTCCTAGGATGCAAATGCTGGATAAACAGGGCTCCTCGTATCTGAGACAAGTTTTGGTAAGGCAATTTTGAGTTCTATTTAAGGCTGAATGTGTAAAGACTTAATAGGCAGGTGAGACTATTTTGCTTTGACCTGCTCCCCTAGGCTGCACACGCCAGATTGGCAGGGCTCCTGGTATCTGAGACAAGGTTTGGTAAAACAGTTTTGACAGCTAGGTAAGGCTGTATGTTTTAAGATTAAATAGTCGGGTGAGACTATTTGGCTTTGGCTTGCGCCCCCAGGATGCAAATGCTAGATTATCTGGGATCCTTGTATCTGAGACAAGTTTCGGTAAAGTAATTTTGACTTCCAGGTGAGGCTGTATGTTTTAGGATTAAATAGTCGGATGAGCCTGTTTGGCTTTAACTTGCTCCCCTAGGCTCCACATGCCAGATAGGCGGGGCTCCTGGAATCTAAGACAAGGTTTGGTAAAACAGTTTTGACAGCTAGGCAAGACTGTATGTTTTAAGATTAAGAAGTCGGTTGAGCATGTTTGGCTTTGACTTGCGCCCCTAGGCGGCACATGCCAGATTGGCGGGGCTCCTGGAATCTGATAGATGTTTTGGTAAAGCAGTTTTGGCAACCAGATGGGACTGTGTGTTTTCAGATTGGATAATGAGGTCCGACTAATTGGCTTTGACTTGTTCCCCTAGACTGCAAATGCCAGATTGGCCGGGTTTTGGTAGAGCAGTTTCGGCGGCCAGATGGGGCTGTATGTTTAGTATTAAATAGTCGGGTGAGCCTGTTTTGCTTTGACCTGCTCCCCTAGGCTGCACATGCCAGATTTGCAGGGTTCCTGGTATCTGAGACAAGTTTTGGTAAAACTGTTTTGACAGCTAGGCAAGACTGTATGTTTTAAGATTAAAGAGTCGGTTAAGCCAGTTTGGCTTTGACTTGCGCCCCTAGGATGCAAATGCTGGATTAACAGGGTTCCTGGTATCTGAGACAAGTTTTGGTAAGGCAATTTTGAGTTCTAGTTGAGGCTGAATGTGTTAAGACTTAATAGGCAGGTGAGACTATTTTGCTTTGACCTGCTCCCCTAGGCTGCACACGCCAGATTTGCAGGGTTCCTGGTATCTGAGACAAGTTTTGGTAAATCAGTTTTGGCGGCCAGATGGGGCTGTATGTTTTAAGATTTAATAGTCGGGTGAGGCTATTATGCTTTGACGTGCTCCCTTACGCTGCAAATGCTAGATTAACAGGGCTCCTGGTATCCATGACATGTTTTGATAAAGCAGCTTTGGCAGCCAGATGGGGCTGTTTGTTTTATAATTAAATTGTAGAGTGAGCCTGTTTGGTTTTGAACTTCTCCCCTAGGCTGCACACGCAAGATTGTCAGGGCTCCTGGTAACTGAGACAAGGTTTGGTAAAACAGTTTTGACAGCTAGGTCAGGATACATGTTTGAAGGTTAAATAGTCGGGTGAGCCTGTTTGGCTTTGACTTGCTCCCCTAGGACGCAAAAGCTGGAATAACAGGGTTCCTGGAATCTGAGACAAGTTTTGGTAAGGTAATTTTGAGTTACAGGTGTGGCTGAATGTATTAAGACTTAATAGTCGGGTGAGACTATTTTGGTTTGACTTGGTCCCCTAGGCTGCAAATGCTAGATTAACAGGGCTCCTGGAATCTAAAAAAAGTTTTAGTAAAACAGTTTTGACAGCTATGTAAGGCTGTATGTTTTAAGATTAAATAGTCGGGTGAGACTATTTGGCTTTGACTTGCGCCCCCAGGATGCAAATGCTAGATTATCTGAGATCCTTGTATCTGAGGCAAGTTTCGGTAAAGAAATTTTGACTTCCAGGTGAGGCTGTATGTTTTAGGATTAAATAGTCGGATGAGCCTTTTGGCTTTGACTTGCTCCCCTAGGCTCCACATGCCAGATAGGCGGGGCTCCTGGAATCTAAGACAAGGTTTGGTAAAACAGTTTTGACAGCTAGGCAAGACTGTATGTTTTAAGATTAAAAAGTCGGTTGAGCATGTTTGTCTTTGACTTGCGCACCTAGGCGGCACATGCCAGATTGGCGGGGCTCCTGGAATCTGATAGATGTTTTGGTAAAGCAGTTTTGGCAACCAGATGGGACTGTGTGTTTTCAGATTGGATAATGAGGTCCGACTAATTGGCTTTAACTTGTTCCCCTAGGGTGCAAATTCCAGATTGGCCGGGTTTTGGTAGAGCAGTTCCGGCGGCCAGATGGGGCTGTATGCTTAGTATTAAATAGTCGGGTGAGCCTGTTTTGCTTTGACCTGCTCCCCTAGGCTGCACATGCCAGATTCGCAGGGCTCCTGGTATCTGAGACAAGTTTTGGTAAAACTGTTTTGACAGCTAGGCAAGACTGTATGTTTTAAGATTAAAGAGTCGGGTAAGCCAGTTTGGCTTTGACTTGCGCCCCTAGGATGCAAATGCTGGCTCAACAGGGTTCCTGGTATCTGAGACAAGTTTTGGTAAGGCAATTTTGAGTTCCAGGTGAGGCTGGATGTGTTAAGACTTAATAGTCGGGTGAGACTATTTAACTTTGACTTGGTCCCCTAGGCTGCAAATGCTAGATTAACAGGTCTCCTGGAATCTAAAAAAAGTTTTAGTAAAACAGTTTTGACAGCTAGGTAAGGCTGTATGTTTTAAGATTAAATAGTCGGGTGAGCCTGTTTAGCTTTGACTCGCGCCCCCAAGATGCAAATACTGGATTAACAGGTTTCCTGGTATCTGAGACAAGTTTTGGTAAATCAGTTTTAGCGGCCAGATGGGGCTGTTTGTTTTAAGATTTAATAGTCGGGTGAGCCTATTTGACTTTGACTTGCTCCCTTACGCTGCAAATGCTAGATTGACAGGGCTCCTGGTATCCATGACAAGTTTTGATAAAGCAGTTTTGGCAGCCAGATGGGGCCGTTTGTTTTAAGATTAAATTGTAGGGTGAGCCCTGTTTGGCTTTGAACTTCTCCCCTAGGCTGCACACGCAAGATTGTCAGGGCTCCTGGTAACTGAGACAAGGTTTGGTAAAACAGTTTTGACAGCTAGGCAAGACTGTATATTTTCAGATTAAAGAGTCTGGTAAGCCTGTTTGCCTTTGTCTTGCGCCCCTAGGATGCAAATGCTGGATTAAGAGGGTTCCTGGTATCTGAGACAAGTTTCGGTAAGGCAATTTTGACTTCCAGGTCATACTGTATGTTTTAGGATTAAATAGTCGGATGAGCCTGTTTGGCTTTGACTTGCTCCCCTAGGCTCCACATGCCAGATTGGCGGGGCTCCTGGAATCTAAGACAAGGTTTGGTAAAACAGTTTTGACAGCTAGGAAAGACTGTATATTTTCAGATTAAATAGTCTGGTAAGCCAGTTTGGCTTTGACTTGCGCCCCTAGGATGCAAATGCTGGATTAACAGGGTTCCTGGTATCTGAGACAAGTTTTGGTAAGGCAATTTTGAGTTCCAGGTGAGGCTGAATGTGTTAAGACTTAATAGTCGGGTGAGTCTATCTGGCTTTGACTTGCTCAGCCAGGCTGCAAATGCTAGATTAACAGGGCTCCTGGAATCTAAAAAAAGTTTTGGTAAAACAGTTATGACAGCTAGGTAAGGCTGTATGTTTTAAGATTAAATAGTCGGGTGAGACTATTTGGCTTTTACTTGCGCCCCCAGGATGCAAATGCTAGATTATCTGGGATCCTTGTATCTGAGACAAGTTTCGGTAAAGCAATTTTAACTTCCAGGTGAGGCTGTATGTTTTAGGATTAAATAGTCGGATGAGCCTGTTTGGCTTTGAATTTCTCCCCTAGGCTCCACATGCCAGATTGGCGGGGCTCCAGGAATCTAAGACAAGGTTTGGTAAAACAGTTTTGACAGCTAGGCAAGACTGTATATTTTCAGATTAAATAGTCTGGTAAGCCTGTTTGCCTTTGTCTTGCGCCCCTAGAATGCAAATGCTGGATTAACAGGGTTCCTGGTATCTGAGACAAGTTTCGGTAAGGCAATTTTGACTTCCAGGTCATACTGTATGTTTTAGGATTAAATAGTCGGATGAGCCTGTTTGGCTTTGACTTGCTCCCCTAGGCTCCACATGCCAGATTGGCGGGGCTCCTGGAATCTAAGACAAGGTTTGGTAAAACAGTTTTGACAGCTAGGAAAGACTGTATGTTTTAAGATTAAAAAGTCGGTTGAGCATGTTTGGCTTTGACTTGCGCCCCTAGGCGGTACATGCCAGATTGGCGGGGCTCCTGGAATCTGATAGATGTTTTGGTAAAGCAGTTTTGGCAACCAGATGGGACTGTGTGTTTTCAGATTGGATAATGAGGTCCGACTAATTGGCTTTGACTTGTTCCCCTAGGCTGCAAATGCCAGCTTGGCCGGGTTTTGGTAGATCAGTTTCGGCGGCCAGATGGGGCTGTATGTTTTAGTATTAAAAAGTCGGGTGAGCCTGTTTTGCTTTGACCTGCTCACCTAGGCTGCACATGCCAGATTGGCAGGGCTCCCGGTATCTGAGACAAGTTTTGGTAAAACAGTTTTGACAGCTAGGCAAGACTGTATGTTTTAAGATTAAAGAGTCGGGTAAGCCTGTTTGGCTTTGACTTGCGCCCCTATGATGCAAATGCTGGATTAACAGGGTTCCTGGTATCTGAGACAAGTTTTGGTAAGGCAATTTTGAGTTCCAGGTGATGCTGAATGTGTTAAGACTTAATAGTCGGGTGAGACTAGTTTGCTTTGACTTGGTCCCCTAGGCTGCAGATGCTAGATTAACAGGGCTCCTGGAATCTAAAAAAAGTTTTAGTAAAACAGTTTTGACAGCTAGGTAAGGCTGTATGTTTTAAGATTAAATAGTCGGGTGAGCCTGTTTGGCTTTGACTTGCGCCCACAGGATGCAAATACTGGATTAATAAGGTTCCTGGTATCTGAAACAAGTTTTGGTAAGGCAAATTTGAGTTACAGGTGAGGCTGAATGTGTTAAGACTTAATAGTCGGGTGAGACTATTTTGCTTTGACTTGCTCGCCTAGGCGGCACATGCCAGATTGGCGGGGCTCCTGGAATCTGATATATGTTTTGGTAAAGCAGTTTTGGAAACCAGATGGGACTGTGTGCTTTCAGATTGGATAATGAGGTCAGACTAATTGGCTTTGACTTGATCCCCTAGGCTGCAAATGCCAGATTGGCAGGGTTTTGGTAGAGCAGTTTTGGCGGCCAGATGGGGCTGTATGTTTTAGTATTAAATAGTCGGGTGAGCCTGTTTTGCTTTGACCTGCTCCCCTAGGCTGCACATGCCAGATTGGCAGGGCTCCTAGAATCTGAGACAAGTTTTGGTAAAGCAGTTTCGGCGGCGAGATGGGGTTGTATGTTTTAAGATTTAATAGTCGGGTTAGACTAGGCTGCAAATTCTAGATTATCAGGGATCCTTGTATCTGAGACAAGTTTCGGCAAAGCAGTTTTGACTTCCAGGTGAGGCTGTATGTTTTAGGATTAAATAGTCGGATGAGCCTGTTTGGCTTTGAATTTCTCCCCTAGGCTCCACATGCCAGATTGGCGGGGCTCCAGGAATCTAAGACAAGGTTTGGTAAAACAGTTTTGAGAGCTAGGCAAGACTGTATGTTTTAAGATTAAAGAGTCGGGTGAGCCTGTTTGGCTTTGACTTGCGCCCCTACGATGCAAATGCTGGATTAACAGGGTTCCTGGTATCTGAGACAAGTTTTAGTAACGCAATTTTGAGTTCCAGGTGAGGCTGAATGTGTTAAGACTTAATAGTCGGGTGAGACTATTTGGCTTTGACTTGCTCCTCTACGCTGCAAATGCTAGATTAATAGGCCTCCTGGTATCCATGACAAGTTTTGATAAAGCAGCTTTTGCAGACAGATGGGGCTGTTTGTTTTAAGATTAAATTGTAGGATGAGCCTGTTTGGCTTTGAACTTCTCCCCTAGGCTGCACACGCCAGATTGGCAGGGCTCCTGGTAACTGAGAGTTTTGAGAGCTAGGCAAGACTGTATGATTTAAGATTAAAGAGTCGGGTGAGCCCAGGGTTCCTGGTATCTGAGACAAGTTTTGTTAACGCAGTTTTGGCGGCCAGGTGAGGCTGTATGTTTTAGGATTAAATAGTCGGATGAGCCTGTTTGGCTTTGACTTGCGCCCCTAGGATGCAAATGCTGTATTAACAGGTTTCCTGGTATCTGAGACAAGTTTTGGTAAGGCAATTTTGAGTTCCAGGTGAGGCTGAATGTGTTAAGACTTAATGGTCGGGTGAGTCTATTTTGCTTTGACTTGCTCACCTAGGCTGCAAATGCTAGAATAACAGGGCTCCTGGAATCTAAAAAAAGTTTTAGTAAAACAGTTTTGACAGCTAGGTAAGGCTGTATGTTTTAAGATTAAATAGTCGGGTGAGCCTGTTTGGCTTTGACTTGCGCCCCTATGATGCAAATGCTGGATTGGTTCCTGGTATCTGAGACAAGTTTTGGTAAGGCAATTTTGAGTTCCAGGTGAGGCTGAATGTGTTAAGACTTAATAGTCGGGTGAGTCTATTTGGCTTTGACTTGCTCCCCTAGGCGGCACATGCGAGATTGGCGGGGCTCCTGGAATCTGATATATGTTTTGGTAAAGCAGTTTTGGAAACCAGATGGGACTGTGTGCTTTCAGATTGGATAATGAGGTCAGACTAATTGGCTTTGACTTGATCCCCTAGGCTGCAAATGCCAGAGTGGCAGGGTTTTGGTAGAGCAGTTTTGGCGGCCAGATGGGGCTGTATGTTTTAGTATTAAATAGTCGGGTGAGCGTGTTTTGCTTTGACCTGCTCCCCTAGGCTGCACATGCCAGATTGGCAGGGCTCCTGGAATCTGAGACAAGTTTTGGTAAAGCAGTTTCGGCGGCGAGATGGGGTTGTATGTTTTAAGATTTAATAGTCGGGTGAGACTAGGCTGCAAATTCTAGATTATCAGGGATCCTTGTATCTGAGACAAGTTTCGGCAAAGCAGTTTTGACTTCCAGGTGAGGCTGTATGTTTTAGGATTAAATAGTCGGATGAGCCTGTCTGGCTTTGAATTTCTCCCCTAGGCTCCACATGCCAGATTGGCGGGGCTCCAGGAATCTAAGACAAGGTTTGGTAAAACAGTTTTGAGAGCTAGGCAAGACTGTATGTTTTAAGATTAAAGAGTCGGGTGAGCCTGTTTGGCTTTGACTTGCGCCCCTACGATGCAAATGCTGGATTAGTAAGGTTCCTGGTATCTGAGACAAGTTTTAGTAACGCAATTTTGAGTTCCAGGTGAGGCTGAATGTGTTAAGACTTAATAGTCGGGTGAGACTATTTTGCTTTGACTTGGTCCCCTAGGCTGCAAATGCTAGATTAACAGGGCTCCTGGAATCTAAAAAAAGTTTTAGTAAAACAGTTTTGACAGCTAGGTAAGGCTGTATGTTTTAAGATTAAATAGTCGGGTGAGACTATTTGGCTTTGACTTGCGCCCCCAGGATGCAAATGCTAGATTATCTGGAATCCTTGTATCTGAGACAAGTTTCGGTAAAGCAATTTTGACTTCCAGGTGAGGCTGTATGTTTTAGGATTAAATAGTCGGATGAGCCTGTTTGGCTTTGAATTTCTCCCCTAGGCTCCACATGCCAGATTGGCGGGGCTCCAGGAATCTAAGACAAGGTTTGGTAAAACAGTTTTGACAGCTGGGCAAGACCGTATGTTTTAAGATTAAAGAGTCGGGTGAGCCTGTTTGGCTTTGTATTGCGCCCCTAGGATGCAAATGCTGGATCAACAGGGTTCCTGGTATCTGAGACAAGTTTTGGTAAGGCAATTTTGAGTTCCAGATACGGCTGAATGTTTTAAGACTTAGTAGTCGGGTGAGGCTATTTGGCTTTGACTTGCTCCTCTACGCTGCAAATGCTAGATTAATAGGCCTCCTGGTATCCATGACAAGTTTTGATAAAGCAGCTTTTGCAGACAGATGGGGCTGTTTGTTTTAAGATTAAATTGTAGGATGAGCCTGTTTGGCTTTGAACTTCTCCCCTAGGCTGCACACGCCAGATTGGCAGGGCTCCTGGTAACTGAGAGTTTTGAGAGCTAGGCAAGACTGTATGATTTAAGATTAAAGAGTCGGGTGAGCCCAGGGTTCCTGTTATCTGAGACAAGTTTTGTTAACGCAGTTTTGGCGGCCAGATGGGGCTGTATGTTTTAAGATTTAATAGTCGGGTGAGGCTATTTGGCTTTGACTTGCTCCCATACGCTGCAAATGCTAGATTAACAGGCCTCCTGGTATCCATGACAAGTTTTGATAAAGCAGCTTTGGCAGCCAGATGGGGCTGTTTGTTTTAAGATTAAATTGATTAACAGGGATCCTTGTATCTGAGACAAGTTTCGGTAAAGCAATTTTGACTTCCAGTTGAGGCTGTATGTTTTAGGATTAAATAGTCGGATGAGCCTGTTTGGCTTTGATTTGCGCCCCTACGATGCAAATGCTAGATTATCAGGGATCCTTGTATCTGAGACAAGTTTTGGTAAAGCAGTTTTGGCGGCCAGATGGGGTTGTTTGTTTTAAGATTTAATAGTCGGGTGAGACTAGGCTGCAAATGCTAGATTATCAGGGATCCTTGTATCTGAGAAAATATTCGGTCAAGCAATTTTGACTTCCAGGTGAGGCTGTATGTTTTAGGATTAAATAGTCGGATGAGCCTGTTTGGCCTTGACTTGCGCCCCTAGGATGCAAATGCTGGATTAACAGGGTTCGTGGTATCTGAGACAAGTTTTGGTAAGGCAATTTTGAGTTCCAGGTGAGGCTGAATGTGTTAAGACTTAATGGTCGGGTGAGTCTATTTTGCTTTGACTTGCTCACCTAGGCTGCAAATGCTAGAATAACAGGGCTCCTGGAATCTAAAAAAAGTTTTAGTAAAACAGTTTTGACAGCTAGGTAAGGCTGTATGTTTTAAGATTAAATAGTCGGGTGAGCCTGTTTGGCTTTGACTTGCGCCCCTATGATGCAAATGCTGGATTGGTTCCTGGTATCTGAGACAAGTTTTGGTAAGGCAATTTTGAGTTCCAGGTGAGGCTGAATGTGTTAAGACTTAATAGTCGGGTGAGTCTATTTGGCTTTGACTTGCTCCCCTAGGCGGCACATGCCAGATTGGCGGGGCTCCTGGAATCTGATATATGTTTTGGTAAAGCAGTTTTGGAAACCAGATGGGACTGTGTGTTTTCAGATTGGATAATTAGGTCAGACTAATTGGCTTTGACTTGATCCCCTAGGCTGCAAATGCCAAATTGGCAGGGTTTTGGTAGAGTAGTTTTGGCGGCCAGATGGGGCTGTATGTTTTAGTATTAAATAGTCGGGTGAGCGTGTTTTGCTTTGACCTGCTCCCCTAGGCTGCACATGCCAGATTGGCAGGGCTCCTGGAATCTGAGACAAGTTTTGGTAAAGCAGTTTGGGCGGCGATATGGGGTTGTATGTTTTAAGATTTAATAGTCGGGTGAGACTAGGCTGCAAATTCTAGATTATCAGGGATCCTTGTATCTGAGACAAGTTTCGGTAAAGCAGTTTTGACTTCCAGGTGAGGCTGTATGTTTTAGGATTAAATAGTCGGATGAGCCTGTTTGGCTTTGAATTTCTCCCCTAGGCTCCACATGCCAGATTGGCGGGGCTCCAGGAATATAAGACAAGGTTTGGTAAAACAGTTTTGAGAGCTAGGCAAGACTGTATGTTTTAAGATTAAAGATTCGGGTGAGCCTGTTTGGCTTTGACTTGCGCCCCTACGATGCAAATGCTGGATTAATAAGGTTCCTGGTATCTGAGACAAGTTTTAGTAACGCAATTTTGAGTTCCAGGTGAGGCTGAATGTGTTAAGACTTAATAGTCGGGTGAGTCTATTTGGCTTTGACTTGCTCCCCCAGGCTGCAAATGCTAGATTAACAGGGCTCCTGGAATCTAAAAAAAGTTTTAGTAAAACAGTTTAGACAGCTAGGTAAGGCTGTATGTTTTAAGATTAAATAGTCGGGTGAGCCTGTTTGGCTTTGACTTGCGCCCCTATGATGCAAATGCTGGATTAACAGGGTTCCTGGTATCTGAGACAAGTTTTGGTAAGGCAATTTTGAGTTCCAGGTGAGGCTGAATGTGTTAAGACTTAATAGTCGGGTGAGTCTATTTTGCTTTGACTTGCTCACCTAGGCTGCAAATGCTAGAATAACAGGGCTCCTGGAATCTAAAAAAAGTTTTAGTAAAACAGTTTTGACAGCTAGGTAAGGCTGTATGTTTTAAGATTAAATAGTCGGGTGAGCCTGTTTGGCTTTGACTTGCGCCCCTATGATGCAAATGCTGGATTGGTTCCTGGTATCTGAGACAAGTTTTGGTAAGGCAATTTTGAGTTCCAGGTGAGGCTGAATGTGTTAAGACTTAAAAGTCGGGTGAGTCTATTTGGCTTTGACTTGCTCCCCTAGGCAACACATGCCAGATTGGCGGGGCTCCTGGAATCTAAGGCAAGGTTTGGTAAAACAGATTTGACAGCTGGGCAAGACCGTATGTTTTAAGATTAAAGAGTCGGGTGAGCCTGTTTGGCTTTGTATTGCGCCCCTAGGATGCAAATGCTGGATTAACAGGGTTCCTGGTATCTGAGACAAGTTTTGGTAAGGCAATTTTGAGTCCCAGATACGGCTGAATGTTTTAAGACTTAGTAGTCGGGTGAGGCTATTTGGCTTTGACTTGCTCCTCTACGCTGCAAATGCTAGATTAATAGGCCTCCTGGTATCCATGACAAGTTTTGATAAAGCAGCTTTTGCAGACAGATGGGGCTGTTTGTTTTAAGATTAAATTGTAGGATGAGCCTGTTTGGCTTTGAACTTCTCCCCTAGGCTGCACATGCCAGATTGGCAGGGCTCCTGGTAACTGAGAGTTTTGAGAGCTAGGCAAGACTGTATGTTTTAAGATTAAAGAGTCGGGTGAGCCCAGGGTTCCTGGTATCTGAGACAAGTTTTGTTAACGCAGTTTTGGCGGCCAGATGGGGCTGTATGTTTTAAGATTTAATAGTCGGGTGAGGCTATTTGGCTTTGACTTGCTCCCATACGCTGCAAATGCTAGATTAACAGGCCTCCTGGTATCCATGACAAGTTTTGATAAAGCAGCTTTGGCAGCCAGATGGGGCTGTTTGTTTTAAGATTAAATTGATTAACAGGGATCCTTGTATCTGAGACAAGTTTCGGTAAAGCAATTTTGACTTCCAGTTGAGGCTGTAGGTTTTAGGATTAAATAGTCGGATGAGCCTGTTTGGCTTTGATTTGCGCCCCTAGGATGCAAATGCTAGATTATCAGGGATCCTTGTATCTGAGGCAAGATTCGGTAAAGCAGTTTTGACTTCCAGGTGAGGCTGTATGTTTTAGGATTAAATAGTCGGATGAGCCTGTTTGGCTTTGAATTTCTCCCCTAGGCACCACATGCCAGATTGGCGGGGCTCCTGGAATCTAAGACAAGGTTTGGTAAACCAGTTTTGACAGCTAGGCAAGACTGTATGTTTTAAGATTAAAGAGTCAGGTGAGCCAGTTTGGCTTTGACATGCGCCCCTAGGATGCAAATGCTGGATTAATAAGGTTCCTGGTATCTGAGACAAGTTTTGGTAAGGCAATTTTGAGTTCCAGGTGAGGCTGAATGTGTTAAGACTTAATAGTCGGGTGAGACTAATTTGCTTTCACTTGCTCCCCTTGGCTGCAAATGATAGATTAACAGGGCTCCTGGAATCTAAAAAAAGTTTTAGTAAAACAGTTTTGACAGCTAGGTAAGGCTGTATGTTTTAAGATTAAATAGTCGGGTAAGCCTGTTTGGCTTTGTCTTGCGCCCCCAGGATGCAAATACTGGATTAACAGGGTTCCTGGTATCTGAGACAAGTTTTGGTAAGGCAATTTTGAGTTACAGGTGAGGCTGAATGTTTTAAGATTTAATTGTCCGGTGAGGCTATTTGGCTTTGACTTGCTCCCCTAGGCGGCACATGCCAGATTGACGGGGCTCCTCTAATCTGATAGATGTTTTGGTAAAGCAGTTTTGGCAGCCAGATGGGACTGTATGTTTTAAGATTAAATTGTCGGGTGAGCATTTTTGGCTTTGAACTGTGCCCCTACGATGCAAATGCTGGATTAACAGGGTTCCCGGTATCTAACACAAGTTTTGGTAAAGCAGTTTAAGATTTAATAGTCGGGTGAGACTATTTGGCTTTGACTTGCTACCCTAGGCTGCAAATGCTAGATTAACAGAGATCCTTGTGTCTGAGACAAGTTTCGTTAAAGCAATTTTGACTTCCAGGTGAGGCTGTATGTTTTAGGATTAAATAGTCGGATGAGCCTGTTTGGCTTTGACTTGTGCCCCTAGGATGCAAATGCTGGATTAACAGGGTTCCTGGTATCTGAGACAAATTTTGGTAAGGCAATTTTGAGTTCCACGTGAGGCTGAATGTTTTAAGACTTAATAGTCGTGTGAGCCTGTTTGGCTTTTACTTGCTTCCCTAGGCTGCACGTGCCAGATTGGCGGGGCTCGTGGAATCAAAGACAAGTTTGGGTAAACAGTTTTGACAGCAAGGTAAGGCTGTATGTCTTAAGATTAAATAGTCAAGTGAGCCTGTTTGGCTTTGACTTGCGCCCCTAGGATACAAATGCTGGATTGACAGGTTCCTGGTATCTGAGACAAGTTTTGGTAAGGCAATTTTGAGTTCCAGGTGAGGCTGAATGTGTTAAGACTTAATAGGCAGGTGAGACTATTTTGCTTTGACTTGCTCCCCTAGGCTGCAAATGCTAGATTAACAGGGCTCCTGGTATCTGAGACAAGTTTTGGTAAAGCAGTTTTGGCGGCCAGATGGGGTTGTATGTTTTAAGATTCAATAGTCGGGTGAGGCTATTTGGCTTTGACTTGCTTCCCTAGGCTACAAATGCCAGATTAACAGCGCTCCTGGTATCTAAGACAAGTTTTGGTAAAGCAGTTTTGGCAGCCAGATGGGGCTGTTTGTTTTAAGATTAAATTGTCGGGTGAGCCCTGGTTGGCTTTGAACTTCTCCCCTAGGCTGCACACGCCAGATTGGCAGGTCTCCTGGTATCTGAGACAAGGCTTGGTAAAACAGTTTTGACAGCTAGGTCAGGCTACATGTTTGAAGGTTAAATGGTCGGGTGATCCTGTTTGGTTTTGACTTGCTCCCCTAGGATGCAAATGCTGGAATAACAGGGTTCCTGGCATCTGAGACAAGTTTCGGTAAGACAATTTTGACTTCCAGGTGAGGCTGTATCTTTTAAGACTTAATAGTCGGGTGAGACTATTTGGCTTTGACTTGCTCCCCTAGCCGCACATGCCAGATTGGCAAGGTTCCTGGAATCAAATAAAAGTTTTATTAAAACAGTTTTGACAGCCAGACGGGGCTGTTTGTTTTAAGATTAAATTGTAGGGTGAGCCTGTATGACTTTGACTTGCGCCCCCAGGATGCAAATGCTGGATAAACAGGGCTCCTGGTATCTGAGACAAGTTTTGGTAAAGCAGATTTGTCGGACAAATGGGGTTGTATGTTTTAAGATTTATAAGTCGGGTGAGACTAGACTGCAAATGCTAGATTATCGGGGATCCTTGTATCTGAGACTAGTTTCGTTAAAGCAATTTAGACTTCCAAGTGAGGCTGTATGTTTTAGGATTAAAAAGTCGGATGAGCCTGTTTGGCTTTGACTTGCGCCCCTAGGATGCAAATGCTGGATTAACAGGGTTCCTGGTATCTACGACAAGTTTTGTTAAAGCGATTTTGAGTTCCAGGTGAGGCTGAATTTTTTAAGACTTAATAGTCGGGTGAGACTATTTGGCTTTGACTTGCTCCCCTAGGCTCTACATGCCAGGTTGGCGGGGCTCCTGGAATCTAAGACAAAGTTTGGTAAAACAGTTTTGAGAGCTAGGCAAGACTGTATGTTTTAAGATTAAAGAGTCGGGTGAGCCTGTTTGGCTTTGACTTGCGCCCCTATGATGCAAATGCTGGATTAACAGGCTTCCTGGTATCTGAGACAAGTTTTGGTAAGGCAATTTAGAGTTCCAGGTGAGGCTGAATGTGTTAAGACTTAAAAGTCGGGTGAGACTATTTTGCTTTGACTTGCTCCCCTATGCTGCAAATGCTAGATTAACAGGGCTCCTGGAATCTAAAAAAAGTTTTAGTAAAACAGTTTTGACAGCTAGGTAAGGCTGTATGTTTTAAGATTAAATAGTCGGGTGAGCCTGTTTGGCTTTGTCTTGCGCCCCTAGGCTCCACATGCCAGGTTGGCGGGGCTCCTGGAATCTAAGACAAGGTTTGGTAAAACAGTTTTGAGAGCTAGGCAAGACTGTATGTTTTAAGATTAAAGAGTCGGGTGAGCCTGTTTGGCTTTGACTTGCGCCCCTAGGATGCAAATACTGGATTAACAGGGTTCCTGGTATCTGAGACAAGTTTTGGTAAGGCAATTTTGAGTTCCAGGTCAGTCTGAATGTATTACGACTTAATAGTCGGGTGAGGCTATTTGGCTTTGACTTGCTCCCCTATGCTGCAAATACTAGATTAACAGGGCTCCTGGAATCTAAATAAAGTTTTAGTAAAACAGTTTTGACAGCTAGGTAAGGCTGTATGTTTTAAGATTAAAGAGTCGGGTGAGCCTGTTTGAATTTGACTTGCGCCCCTAGGATGCAAATGCTGGATTAACAGGGTTCCTGGTATCTGAGACAAGTTTTGGTAAGGCAATTTTGAGTTCCAGGTCAGTCTGAATGTATTACGACTTAATAGTTGGGTGAGGCTATTTGGCTTTGACTTGCTCCCCTAGGCTCCACATGCCAGGTTGGCGGGGCTCCTGGAATATAAGACAAGGTTTGGTAAAACAGTTTTGAGAGCTTGGCAAGACTGTATGTTTTAAGATTAAAGAGTCGGGTGAGCCTGTTTGGCTTTGACTTGCGCCCCTAGGATGCAAATGCTGGATTAACAGGGTTCCTGGTATCTGAGACAAGTTTTGGTAAGGCAATTTTGAGTTCCAGGTGCGGCTTAATTTTTCAAGACTTAATAGTCGGGTGAGACTATTTGGCTTTGACTTGCTCCCCTAGGCGGCACATGCCAGATTGGCGGGGCTCCGGGAATCTAAGACAAGGTTTGGTAAAACCGTTTTGACAGCTAGGGAAGACCGTATGTTTTAAGATTAAAGAGTCGGTTGAGCCTGTTTGGCTTTGACTTGCGCCCCTAGGATGCAAATGCTGGATTAACAGGGTTCCTGGTATCTGAGACAAGTTTTGGTAAGGCAATTTTGAGTTCCAGGTCAGTCTGAATGTTTTACGAGTTAATAGTCGGGTGAGGCTATTTGGCTTTGACTTGCTCCCCTAGGCTCCACATGCCAGGTTGGCGGGGCTCCTGGAACCTAAGACAAGGTTTGGTAAAACAGTTTTGAGAGCTATGACTTGCTTTGACTTGCTCCCCAAGGCTGCAAATGCTAGATTAACAGGCCTCCTAGTATCTAAGACATGTTTTGGTAAAGCAGTTTTGGCAGCCATATGGGGCTGTGTGTTTAAGATTAAATTGGTTAACAGGTATCCTTGTATCTGAGAAAATATTCGGTAAAGCAATTTAGACTTCCAAGTGAGGCTGTATGTTTTAGGATTAAAAAGTCGGATGAGCCTGTTTGGCTTTGACTTGCGCCCCTAGGATGCAAATGCTGGATTAACAGGGTTCCTGGTATCTACGACAAGTTTTGTTAAAGCGATTTTGAGTTCCAGGTGAGGCTGAATTTTTTAAGACTTAATAGTCGGGTGAGACTATTTGGCTTTGACTTGCTCCCCTAGGCTCTACATGCCAGGTTGGCGGGGCTCCTGGAATCTAAGACAAAGTTTGGTAAAACAGTTTTGAGAGCTAGGCAAGACTGTATGTTTTAAGATTAAAGAGTCGGGTGAGCCTGTTTGGCTTTGACTTGCGCCCCTAGGATGCAAATGCTGGATTAACAGGCTTCCTGCTATCTGAGACAAGTTTTGGTAAGGCAATTTAGAGTTCCAGGTGAGGCTGAATGTGTTAAGACGTAAAAGTCGGGTGAGACTATTTTGCTTTGACTTGCCCCCTTTGCTGCAAATGCTAGATTAACAGGGCTCCTGGAATCTAAAAAAAGTTTTAGTAAAACAGTTTTGATAGCTAGGCAAGACTGTATGTTTTAAGATTAAATAGTCGGGTGAGCCTGTTTGGCTTTGTCTTGCGCCCCTAGGCTCCACATGCCAGGTTGGCGAGGCTCCTGGAATCTAAGACAAGGTTTGGTAAAACAGTTTTGAGAGCTAGGCAAGACTGTATGTTTTAAGATTAAAGAGTCGGGTGAGCCTGTTTGGCTTTGACTTGCGCCCCTAGGATGCAAATACTGGATTAACAGGGTTCCTGGTATCTGAGACAAGTTTTGGTAAGGCAATTTTGAGTTCCAGGTCAGTCTGAATGTATTACGACTTAATAGTCGGGTGAGGCTATTTGGCTTTGACTTGCTCCCCTAGGCTCCACATGCCAGGTTGGCGGGGCTCCTGGAATATAAGACAAGGTTTGGTAAAACAGTTTTGAGAGCTAGGCAAGACTGTATGTTTTAAGATTAAAGAGTCGGGTGAGCCTGTTTGGCTTTCACTTGCGCCCCTAGGATGCAAATGCTGGATTAACAGGGTTCCTGGTATCTGAGAAAAGTTTTGGTAAGGCAATTTTGAGTTCCAGGTGAGGCTGAATGTGTTAAGACTTAATAGTCGGGTGAGACTATTTTGCTTTGACTTGCTCCCCTATGCTGCAAATACTAGATTAACAGGGCTCCTGGAATCTAAATAAAGTTTTAGTAAAACAGTTTTGACAGCTAGGTAAGGCTGTATGTTTTAAGATTAAAGAGTCGGGTGAGCCTGTTTGAATTTGACTTGCGCCCCTAGGATGCAAATGCTGGATTAACAGGGTTCCTGGTATCTGAGACAAGTTTTGGTAAGGCAATTTTGAGTTCCAGGTGCGGCTTAATTTTTCAAGACTTAATAGTCGGGTGAGACTATTTGGCTTTGACTTGCTCCCCTAGGCGGCACATGCCAGATAGGCGGGGCTCCGGGAATCTAAGACAAGGTTTGGTAAAACCGTTTTGACAGCTAGGCAAGACCGTATGTTTTAAGATTAAAGAGTCGGTTGAGCCTGTTTGGCTTTGACTTGCGCCCCTAGGATGCAAATGCTGGATTAACAGGGTTCCTGGTATCTGAGACAAGTTTTGGTAAGGCAATTTTGAGTTCCAGGTCAGTCTGAATGTTTTACGAGTTAATAGTCGGGTGAGGATATTTGGCTTTGACTTGCTCCCCTAGGCTCCACATGCCAGGTTGGCGGGGCTCCTGGAACCTAAGACAAGGTTTGGTAAAACAGTTTTGAGAGCTAGGCAAGACTGTATGTTTTAAGATTAAAGAGTCGGGTGAGCCTGTTTGGCTTTCACTTGCGCCCCTAGGATGCAAATGCTGGATTAACAGGGTTCCTGGTATCTGAGACAAGTTTTGGTAAGGCAATTTTGAGTTCCAGGTGAGGCTCTATGTTTTAGGATTCAATAGTCGGATGAGCTCGTTTGGCTTTGACTTGCTCCCCTAGGCTACACATACCAGATTGGCGGGGCTCCAGGAATCTAAGACAAGGTTTGGTAAAAAAGTTTTGATAGCTAGGCAAGACTGTATGTTTTAAGATTAAAGAGTCGGGAGAGCCTGTTTTAATTTGACTTGCGCCCCAGGATAAAAATACTGGATTTACAGGGTTCCTGGTATCTGAGACAAGTTTTGGTAAGGCAATTTTGAGTTCCAGGTGAGGCTCTATGTTTAACGACTTAATAGTCGGGTGAGGCTATTTGGATTTGACTTGCTCCCCTAGGCTCCACATGCCAGGTTGGCGGGGCTCCTGGAACCTAAGACAAGGTTTGGTAAAACAGTTTTGAGAGCTAGGCAAGACTGTATGTTGTAAGATTAAAGAGTCGGGTGAGCCTGTTTGGCTTTGACTTGCGCACCAGGATGCAAATACTGGATTTACAGGGTTCCTGGTATCTGAGACAAGTTTTGGTAAGGCAATTTTGAGTTCCAGGTCAGGCTGAATGTTTTACGACTTAAAAGTCGGGTGAGGCTATTTGGCTTTGACTTGCTCCCCTAGGCTCCCCATGCCAGATTGGCGGGGCTCCTGGAATCTAAGACAAGGTTTGGTAAAACAGTTTTGAGAGCTAGGCAAGACTGTACGTTTTAAGATTAAAGAGTCGGGTGAGCCTGTTTGGCTTTGACTTGCGCCCCAGGATGCAAATACTGGATTTACAGGGTTCCTGGTATCTGAGACAAGTTTTGGTAAGGCAATTTTGAGTTCCAGGTGAGGCTGTATGTTTTAGGATTCAATAGTCGGATGAGCTTGTTTGGCTTTGACTTGCTCCCCTAGGCTACACATGCCAGATTGGCGGGGCTCCAGGAATCTAAGACAAGGTTTGGTAAAACAGTTTTGACAGCTAGGCAAGACTGTATGTTTTAAGATTAAAGAGTCGGGTGAGCCTGTTTGAATTTGACTTGCGCCCCAGGATGCAAATACTGGATTTACAGGGTTCCTGGTATCTGAGACAAGTTTTGGTAAGGCAATTTTGAGTTCCAGGTGAGGCTGAATGTGTTAAGACTTAATAGTCGGGTGAGACTATTTTGCTTTGACTTGCTCCCCTAGGCGGCAGATGCCAGATTGGCGGGGCTCCTGGAATCTGAGACAAGTTTTGGCGGCCAGATGGGGTTGTATGTTTTAAGATTTAATAGTCGGGTGAGACTAGGCTGCAAATGCTAGATTGTCTGGGATCCTTGTATCTGAGACAAGTTTTGGTAAAGCAGTTTTGGCGGCCAGATGGGGTTGTATGTTTTAAGATTTAATAGTCGGGTGAGACTAGGCTGCAAATGCTAGATTATCAGGGATCCTTGTATCTGAGAAAATATTCGGTAAAGCAATTTTGACTTCCAGGGGAGGCTGTATGCTTTAGGATTAAATAGCCGGATGAGCCTGTTTGGCTTTGACTTGCGCCCCTAGGAAGCAAATGCTGGATTAACAGGGTTCCTGGTATCTGAGACAAGTTTTGGTAAGGCAATTTTGAGGTCCAGGTGAGGCTGAATGTTTTACGACTTAATAGTCGGGTGAGGCTATTTGGCTTTGACTTGCTCCCCTAGGCTACACATGCCAGATTGGCGGGGCTCCTGGAATCTAAGACAAGGTTTCGTAAAACAGTTTCTAGAGCTAGGCAAGACTGTATGTTTTAAGATTAAAGAGTCGGGTGAGCCTGTTTGGCTTTGACTTGCGTCCCTAGGATGCAAATGCTGGATTAATAAGGTTCCTGGTATCTGAGACAAGTTTTGGTAAGGCAATGTTGAGTTCCAGGTGAGGCTGAATGTGTTAAGACTTAATAGTCGGGTGAGTCTATTTTGCTTTGACTTGCTCCCCTTGGCTGCAAATGCAAGATTAACAGGCTTCCTGGTATCTAAGACATGTTTTAATAAAGCAGTTTTGGCTGCCATATGGGGCTGTGTGTTTAAGATTAAATTGATTAACAGGGATCCTTGTATCTGAGAAAAGTTTCGGTAAAGCAATTTTGACTTCCAGGTGAGGCTGCATGTTTTAGGATTAAATAGTCGGATGAGCCTGTTTGGCTTTGACTTGCGCCCCTAGGATGCAAATGCTGGATTAACAGGGTTCCTGGTATCTGAGACAACTTTTGTTAAGGCAATTTTGAGTTCCAGGTGAGGCTGAATTTTTTAAGACTTAATAGTCGGGTGAGACTATTTGGCTTTGATTTGCCCCCCTAGGCGGCACATGCTAGATTGGCGGGGCTCCTGGAATCTTAGACACGGTTTGGTAAAACAGTTTTGACAGCTAGGCAAGACCGTATGTTTTAAGATTAAAGAGTCGGGTGAGCGTTTTTGGCTTTGACTTGCGCCCCTAGGATGCAAATGCTGGATTAACAGGGTTCCTGGTATCTGAGACAAGTTTTGGTAAGGCAATTTTGAGTTCCAGGTGAGGCTGAATGTGTTAAGACTTAATAGTCGGGTGAGACTATTTTGCTTTGACTTGCTCCCCTATGCTGCAAATGCTAGATTAACAGGGCTCCTGGAATCTAAAAAAAGTTTTAGTAAAACAGTTTTGACAGCTAGGTAAGGCTGTATGTTTTAAGATTAAAGAGTCGGGTGAGCCTGTTTGAATTTGACTTGCGCCCCTAGGATGCAAGTGCTGGATTAACAGGGTTCCTGGTATCTGAGACAAGTTTTGGTAAGGCAATTTTGAGTTCCAGGTGAGGCTGAATGTGTTAAGACTTAATAGTCGGGTGAGACTATTTTGCTTTGACTTGCTCCCCTATGCTGCAAATGCTAGATTAACAGGGCTCCTGGAATCTAAAAAAAGTTTTAGTAAAACAGTTTTGACAGCAAGGTAAGGCTGTATGTTTTAAGATTAAATAGTCGGGTGAGCCCATTTGGCTTTGTCTTGCGCCCCTAGGATGCAAATGCTGGATTAACAGGGTTCCTGGTATCTGAGACAAGTTTTGGTGTGGCAATTTTGAGTTCCAGGTCAGGCTGAATGTTTTACGACTTAATAGTCGGGTGAGGCTATTTGGCTTTGACTTGCTCCCCTAGGCTCCACATGCCAGATTGGCGGGGCTCCTGGAAGCTAAGACAAGGTTTGGTAAAACAGTTTTGAGAGCTAGGCAAGACTGTATGTTTTAAGATTAAAGAGTCGGGTGAGCCTGTTTGGCTTTGACTTGCGCCCCTAGGAGGCAAATGCTGGATTGGTTCCTGGTATCTGAGACAAGTTTTGGTAAGGCAATTTTGAGTTCCAGGTGAGGCTGAATGTGTTAAGACTTAATAGTCGTGTGAGTCTATTTTGCTTTGACTTGCTCCCCCAAACTGCAAATTCTAGATTAACAGGGCTCCTGGAATCTAAAAAAGTTTTAGTAAAACAGTTTTGACAGCTAGGTAAGGCTGTATGTTTTAAGATTAAATAGTCGGGTGAGCCTGTTTGGCTTTGTCTTGCGCCCCTAGGATGCAAATGCTGGATTAACAGGGTTCCTGGTTTCCGAGACAAGTTTTGGTAAGGCAATTTTGAGTTCCAGGTGAGGCTGAATGTGTTAAGACTTAATAGTCGTGTGAGTCTATTTTGCTTTGACTTGCTCCCCCAAACTGCAAATTCTAGATTAACAGGGCTCCTGGAATCTAAAAAAAGTTTTAGTAAAACAGTTTTGACAGCTAGGTAAGGCTGTATCTTTTAAGATTAAATAGTCGGGTGAGCCTGTTTGGCTTTGTCTTGCGCCCCTAGGATGCAAATGCTGGATTAACAGGGTTCCTGGTTTCTGAGACAAGTTTTGGTAAGGCAATTTTGAGTCCCAGGTGAGGCTGAATGTGTTAAGACTTAATAGTCGTGTGAGTTTATTTTGCTTTGACTTGCTCCCCCAAGCTGCAAATTCTAGATTAACAGGGCTCCTGGAATCTAAAAAAAGTTTAAGTAAAACAGTGTTGACAGCTAGGTATGGCTGTATGTTTTAAGATTAAATAGTCGGATGAGCCTGTTTGGCTTTGACTTGCGCCCCCAGAATGCAAATACTGGATCAACAGGGTTCCTGGTATCTGAGACAAGTTTTGGTACGGCAATTTTGAGTTCCAGGTCAGGCTGAATGTTTTACGACTTAATAGTCGGGTGAGGCTATTTGGCTTTGACTTGCTCCCCTAGGCTCCACATGCCAGATTGGCGGGGCTCCTGGAATCTAAGACAAGGTTTGGTAAAACAGTTTTGAGAGCTAGGCAAGCAATTTTGACTTCCAGATGAGGCTGTATGTTTTAGGATTATATAGTCGGATTAGCCTGTTTGGCTTTGCCTTGCTCCTCTAGGCTCCACATGCCAGATTGGCGGGGCTCCAGGCATCTAAGACAAGGTTTGGTAAAACAGTTTTGTCAGCTAGGCCAGACTGTATGTTTTAAGATTAAATAGTCGGTTGAGCCTGTTTGGCTTTGACTTGCTCCCCTAGGCTGCAAATGCTAGATTAACAGGGACCCTGGTATCTAAGACAAGTTTTGGTAAAGCAGTTTTGGCAGCCAGATGGGGCTGTTTGTTTTAAGATTAAATTGATTAACAGGGATCCTTGTATCTGAGAAAAGTTTCGGTAAAGCAATTTTGACTTCCAGGTGAGGCTGTATTTCTAAAGATTAAATAGTCGGGTCAGCCTGTTTGACTTTGACTTGCGCCCCCAGGATGCAAATACTGGATGAACAGGGTTCCTGGTATCTGAAACAGGTTTTGGTAAGGCAATTTTGAATTACAGGTGAGGCTGAATGTGTTAAGACTTAATAGTCAGGTGAGACTATTTTGCTGTGACTTGCTCCCCTAGGCTGCAAATGCTAGATTAACAGGGCTCCTGGTATCTATGACAAGTTTTGGAAAGCTGTTTTGGCAGCCAGATGGGGCTGTATGTTTTATGATTAAATTGTCGGGTGAGCCTGTTTGGCTTTGAACTGCGCCCCTAGGATGCAAATGCTGGATTAACATGGTTCCCGGTATCTGACACAAGTTTTGGTAAAGCAGTTTTGGCGGCCAGATGGGGTTGTATGTTTTAAGATTTAATAGTCGGGTGAGACTATTTGGCTTTGACTTGCTACCCTAGGCTGCAAGTGCTAGATTAACAGAGATCCTTGTATCTGAGACAAGTTTCGGTAAGGCAATTTTGAGTTCCAGGTGAGGCTTAATTTTTTACGACTTAATAGTCGGGTGAGGCTATTTGGCTTTGACTTGCTCCCCTAGGCTGCAAATGCTAGATTAACAGGGCTCCTGGTATCTATGACAAGTTTTGGTAAAGCTGTTTTGGCAGCCAGATGGGGCTGTATGTTTTATGATTAAATTGTCGGGTGAGACTATTTTGCTTTGACTTGCTCCCCTAGGCTGCAAATGCTAGATTAACAGGGACCCTGGTATCTAAGACAAGTTTTGGTAAAGCAGTTTTGGCAGCCAGATGGGGCTGTTTGTTTTAAGATTAAATTGATTAACATGGATCCTTGTATCTGAGAAAAGTTTCGGTAAAGCAATTTTGACTTCCAGGTGAGGCTGTATGTTTTAGGATTAAATAGTCGGATGAGCCTGTTTGGCTTTGACTTGCGCCCCTAGGATGCAAATGCTGGATTAACAGGGTTCCTGGTATCTGAGACAAGTTTTGGTAAGGCAATTTTGAGTTCCAGGTGAGGCTTAATTTTTTACGACTTAATAGTCGGGTGAGGCTATTTGGCTTTGACTTGCTCCCCTAGGCTCCACATGCCAGATTGGCGGGGCTCCTGGAATCTAAGACAAGGATTGGTAAAACAGTTTTGACAGATAGGCAAGACCGTATGTTTTAAGATTAAAGAGTTGGGTGAGCCTATTTGGCTTTGACTTGCGCCCCTGGGATGCAAATGCTGGATTAACAGGGTTCCTGGTATCTGAGACAAGTTTTGGTAAGGCAATTTTGAGTTCCAGGTGAGGCTGAATGTGTTAAGACTTAATAGTCGGGTGAGACTATTTTGCTTTGACTTGCCCCCCTATGCTGCAAATGCTAGATTAACAGGGCTCCTGGAATCTAAAAAAAGTTTTAGTAAAACAGTTTTGACAGCTAGGTAAGGCTGTATGTTTTAAGATTAAATAGTCGGGTGAGCCTGTTTGGCTTTGTCTTGCGCCCCAAGGATGCAAATGCTGGATTAACAGGGTTCCTGGTATCTGAGACAAGTTTTGGTAAGGCAATTTTGAATTCCAGGTGAGGCTGAATGTTTTACGACTTAATAGTCGGGTGAGGCTATTTGGCTTTGACTTGCTTCCCTAGGCTCCACATGCCAGATTGGCAGGGCTCCTGGAATCTAAGACAAGGTTTGGTAAAACAGTTTTCAGAGCTAGGCAAGACTGTATGTTTTAAGATTAAAGAGTCGGGTGAGCCTGTTTGGCTTTGACTTGCGCCCCTAGGATGCAAATGCTGGATTAACAGGGTTCCTGGTATCTGAGACAAGTTTTGGTAAGGCAATTTTGAGTTCCAGGTGAGGCTGAATGTGTTAAGACTTAATAGTCGGGTGAGTCTATTTTGCTTTGCCTTGCTCCCCTAGGCGGCACATGCCAGATTGGTGAAGCTCCTGGAATCTAAAAAAAGTTTTTGGTAAAACAGTTTTGACAGCTAGGTAAGGCTGTATGTCTTAAGATTAAATAGTCGGGTGAGCCTGTTTGCTTTGACTTGCGCCCCCAGGATGCAAATACTGGATTAACAGGGTTGCTGGTATCTGACACAAGTTTTGGTAAATCAGTTTTGGCGCCCAGATGGGGTTGTATGTTTTCAGATTTAATAGTCGGGTGAGACTATTTGGCTTTGACTTGCTCCCCTAGACGCACATGCCAGATTGGTGGGGCTCCTCGAATCTAAAAAAAGTTTTGGTAAAACAGTTTTGACAGCTAGGTAAGGCTGTATGTCTTAAGATTAAATAGTCGGGTGAGCCTGTTTGACTTTGACTTGCGCCCCCAGGATGCAAATACTGGATTAACAGGGTTGCTGGTATCTGAAACAAGTTTTGGTAAGGCAATTTTGAGTTACAGGTGAGGCTGAATGTGTTAAGACTTAATAGTCGGGTAAGACTATTTGGCTTTGACTTGCTCCCCTAGGCGGCACATGCCAGATTGGCGGGGCTCCTGGAATCTAAGACAAGGTTTGGTAAAACAGTTTTGAGAGCTAGGCAAGACTGTATGTTTTAAGATTAAAGAGTCGGGTGAGCCTGTTTGGCTTTGACTTGCGCCCCTAGGATGCAAATTCTGGATTGGTTCCTGGTATCTGAGACCAGTTTTGGTAAACCAATTTTGAGTTCCAGGTGAGGCTGAATGTGTTAAGACTTAATAGTCGTGTGAGTCTATTTTGCTTTGACCTGCTCCGCCAAGCTGCAAATTCTAGATTGACAGGGCTCCTGGAATCTAAAAAAAGTTTTAGTAAAACAGTTTTGACAGCTAGGTATGGCTGTATGTTTTAAGATTAAATAGTCGGGTGAGCCTGTTTGGCTTTGACTTGCGCCCCCAGGATGGAAATACTGGATTAACAGGGTTCCTGGTATCTGAGACAAGTTTTGTTCAAGCAGTTTTGGCGGCCAGATGGGGCTGCATGTTTTAAGACTTAATAGTCGGGTGAGACTATTTGGCTTTTACTTGCTCCCTTACGCTGCAAATGCTAGATTAACAGGGCTCCTGGTATCCATGACAAGTTTTGATAAAGCAGCTTTGGCAGCCAGATGGGGCTGTTTGTTTTAAGATTAAATTGTAGGATGAGCCTGTTTGGCTTTGAACTTCTCCCCTATGCTGCACACGCCGAATTGGCAGGGCTCCTGGTAACTGAGACAAGGTAAAACAGTTTTGACAGCTAGGCAAGACTGTATGTTTTCAGATTACGTAGTCGGGTGAGTCTGTTTGGCTTTGTCTTGCGCCCCTAGGATGCAAATGCTGGATTAACAGGGATCCTGGTATCTGAGACAAGTTTTGGTTAAGCAATTTTGAGTTCCAGGTCAGGCTGAATGTGTTAATACTTAAAAGTCGGGTGAGGCTATTTGGCTTTGCCTTGCTCCCCTAGACGGCACATGCCAGATTGGTGGGGCTCCTGGAATTTAAAAAAAGTTTTGGTAAAACAGTTTTGACTGCTAGGTAAGGCTGTATGTCTTAAGATTAAATAGTCGGGTGAGCCTGTTTGACTTTGACTTGCGCCACCATGGTGCAAAAACTGGATTAACAGGGTTCCTGGTATCTGAAACAAGTTTTGGTAAGGCAATTTTGAGTTACAGGTGAGGCTGAATGTGTTAAGACTTAATAGTCGGGTGAGACTATTTGGCTTTGACTTGCTACCCTAGGCTGCAGGTGCTAGATTAACAGAGATCCTTGTATCTGAGACAAGTTTCGGTAGAGCAATTTTGACTTCCAGGTGAGGCTGTATGTTTTAGGATTATATAGTCGGATGAGCCTGTTTGGCTTTGACTTGCTCCTCTAGGTTCCACATGCCAGATTGGCAGGGCTATTGGTATCTGAAACAAGTTTTGGTTAAACAGTTTTGACAGCTAGGTAAGGCTGCATGTTTTATGATTAAATTGACGGGTGAGCCTGTTTGGCTTTGACTTGCTATCCTAGGATGCAAGTGCTAGATTTACAGGGTTCCTTCCTAGGCTACAAGTGCATGATTGGCAGGGCTCCTGGTATCTGAGACAAGTTTTGTTTAAACAGTTTTGACAGCTAGGTCAAGCTGCATGTTTGAAGATTAAATAGTCGGGTGAGCCTGTTTGACTTTGACTTGCTCCCCTAGGATGAAAATGCTGGATTAACAGTGTTCCTGGTATCTGAAACAAGTTTTGTTAAGGCAATTTTCACTGCCAGGTGAGGCTATATGTTTTAAGTCTTAATAGTCGGGTGAGAATATTTGGCTTTGACATGCTTCCTATGCGGCACCTGCCAGATTGTCGGGGTTCCTGGAATTTGAATGAAGTTTTGGTAAAGCAGTTTGGGCAGCCAGATGGAGCTGCGTGTTTTCAGATTGGATAATGAGTTTGATCCTGTTTGCTCCCCTAGGATGCAAATGCTGGACTAATAGGTTTCCTGGCATCTGAAACAAGTTTTGCTAAGGCAATTTTGACTTCCAGGTGAGGCAGAATGTTTTAAGACTTAATAGTCGGGTGAGAATATTTGGCTCTGACATGCTTCCTATGCGGCACCTGCCAGATTGGCGGGGCTCGTGGAATCTGATAGAAGTTTTGGTATAGCAGTTTTGGCAGCCAGATGGGTCTGTATAAACGGGTGGGCCTGTTTGGCTTTGACCTGCTTCCCTAGGATGCAAATGCTGGATTAACAGGGTACCTGGTATCTGAGACAAGTTTTGGTAAATCAGTTTTGGCGGCCAGATGGGGCTATATGTTTTAAGATTTAATAGTCGGGTGAGACTATTTGGCTTTGCCTCGCTCCACTAGGCTGCAAGTGCTAGATTAACAGGGTTCCTGGTATCTGAGACAAGTTTTGGCGGCCAGATTGGGCTATATGTTATAGAATTAAATAGTCGGATGAGCCTGTTTGGCTTTGACTTGCTTCACTAGGCTGCACATGCCAGATTGGCGGGGCTCCTGGAATCTAAAAAAAGTTTTGGTAAAACAGTATTGACAGCTACGTAAGTCTGTATGTTTTAAGGTTAAATAGTCGGGTGAGTCTGTTTGACTTTGACTTGCTCCTGTAGGATGCAAATGCTGGAATAACAGGGTTCCTGGTATCTAAGACATGTTTTTGTAAGTCAGTTTTGGCGGCCAGATGGGGCTACATGTTTTAAGATTTAATAGTCGGGTGAGCCTGTTTGGCTTTGACTTGCGTCCCTAGGATACAAATGCTGGATTGGCGGGGCTCCTGGAATCTAAGACAAGTTTTGGTAAAACAGTTTTGACAGCTAGGTAAGGCTGTATGCTTTACGATTAAATAGTCGGGTGAGCGTGTTTGGCTTTGACTTGCGCCCCTAGGATGCAAATGCTGCATTAACAGGGTTCCTGGTATCTGATTCAAGTTTTGGTAAGGCAGTTTTGGCGGGCAGGTAGTATTAGTATGGGACTAATTGTCTTTGACTTGTTCCCATAGGCTGCACATGCCAGATTGGTAGGGCTCCTGCTATCTGATTTAAGTTTTGGTAAAACGGTTTTGACGGGCAGGTAAGGCTGTGTGTTTATAGATTGGATAGTGAGGTGAGACTAATTGGCCTTGACTTGTTTCCCTAGGCTGCAAATGCCAGATTGGCGGTTGAGCCTGCTTGGCTTTTACCTGCTCCGCAAGGCTGCAAATGCCAGATTGGTAGGGCTCCGGGAATCTGAGCCAAGATTTAATAAAACAATTTTGACAGCCAGGTAAGCCTGTATGTTTTAAGACTAAATATTCGGTTTATGACTTGCTCCCATAGGCTGAACACGCCACATTGGTAAGGCACCGGGAATCTAACACAAGTTTTGGTAAAGCAATTTGGACAGCCAGGTAAGGCTGTATGTTTTGAGATTAAAAAGTCAGTTGAAACTATATGGATTTGACTTGCTCCCCCAGGATTTAAATGGAATCTGATAGAAGTTTTGGTATAGCAGTTTTGGCAGCCAGATGGGTCTGTATAAACGGGTGGGCCTGTTTGGCTTTGACCTGCTTCCCTAGGATGCAAATGCTGGATTAACAGGGTTCCTGGTATCTGAGACAAGTTTTGGTAAATCAGTTTTGGCGGCCAGATTGGGCTATATGTTATAGAATTAAATAGTCGGATGAGCCTGTTTGGCTTTGACTTGCTTCACTAGGCTGCACATGCCAGATTGGCGGGGCTCCTGGAATCTAAAAAAAGTTTTGGTAAAACTGTATTGACAGCTACGTAAGTCTGTATGTTTTAAGGTTAAATAGTCGGGTGAGTCTGTTTGACTTTGACTTGCTCCCCTAGGATGCAAATGCTGGATTAACAGGGTTCCTGGTATCTGAGACAAGTTTTGGTAAATCAGTTTTGGCGGCCAGATGGGGCTATATGTTTTAAGATTTAATAGTCGGGTGAGACTATTTGGCTTTGTCTTGCTCCCTTAGGCTGCAAATGCTAAATTAACAGGGCTCTAGGTATCTGAGACAAGTTTTGGTAAATCAGTTTTGGCGGCCAGATGGGGCTATATGTTTTAGGATTAAATAGTCGGATGAGCCTGTTTGGCTTTGACTTGCTTCCCTAGGCTGCACATGCCAGATTGGCGGGGCTCCTGGAATCTAAAAAATTTTTAAGTAAAACAGTTTTGACAGCTACGTAAGTCTGTATGTTTTAAGGTTAAATAGTCGGGTGAGTCTGTTTGAGTTTGACTTGCTCCCCTAGGATGCAAATGCTGGATTAACAGGGTTCCTGGTATCTGAGACAAGTTTTGGTAAATCAGTTTTGGCGCCCAGATGGGGCAATATGTTTTAAGGTTAGTCTGTTTGACTTTGACTTGCTCCCCTAGGATGCAAATGCTGGATTAACAGGGTTCCTGGTATCTGAGACAAGTTTTCGTAAATCAGTTTTGGCGGCCTAATGGTGCTATATGTTTTAAGATTTAATAGTCGGGTGAGGCTATTTGGCTTTGCCTTGCTCCCCTAGGATCCAAATGATGGAATAACAGGGTTCCTGGTATCTAAGACAAGTTTTGGTAAATCAGTTTTGGCGGCCAGATGGGGTTGTATGTTTTAAGATTTAATAGTCGGGTGAAGCTATTTGGCTTTGACTTGCTATCCTAGGCTGCACATGCCAGATTGGCGAGGCTCCTGGAATCTAAGACAAGTTTTGGTAAAACAGTTTTGACAGCTAGGTAAGGCTGTATGCTTTAAGATTAAATAGTCGGGTGAGCGTGTTTGGCTTTGACTTGCGCCCCTAGGATGCAAATGCTGCAATAACAGGGTTCCTGGTATCTAAGACAAGTTTTGGTAAGGCAATTTTGAGTTCCTGGTGAGGCTGAATGTGTTAAGATTTACTAGTCGGGTGAGGCTATTTGGCTTTGTCTTGCTCCCCTAGGCTGCAAATGCCAGATTAACAGGGTTCCTGGTATCTGAGACAAGTTTTGGTAAATCAGTTTTGACGGCCAGATGGGGCTATATGTTTTAGGAATAAATAGTCGGATGAGTCTGTTTGACTTTGACTTGCGCTCCTAGGATGCAAATGCTGGATTAACAGGGTTCCTGGTATCTCAGACAAGTTTTGGTGAATCAATTTTGGCGGCCAGATGGGTCTATATGTTTTAAAATTTAATAGTCGGGTGAGACTATTTGGCTTTGTCTTGCTCCCCTAGGCTGCAAATGCTAGATTAACAGGGTTCCTGGTAACTGAGATAAGTTTTGGTAAATCAGTTTTGGCGGCAAGATGGGGCTATATGTTTTAGGATGAAATAGTCGAATGAGCGTGTTTGGCTTTGACTTGCTCCACTAGGCTGCACATGCCAAATTGGCGGTGCTCCTGGAATCTGAGACAAGTTTTGGTAAAACAGGCTGTTTTGACAGCTTGGTAAGGCTGTATACTTTAAGATTAAATAGTCAGGTGAGCGTGTTTGGCTTTGACTTGCGCCCCTAGGATGCAAATGCTGGAATAACAGGGTTCCTGGTATCTAAGACAAGTTTAGGTAAATCAGTTTTGGCGGCCAGATGGGTTTGTATGTTTTAAGATTTATTAGTCGGGTGAGGCTATTTGGCTTTGACTTGCTCCCCTAGGCTGCACATGCCAGATTGGCGAGGCTCCTGGAATCTAAGACAAGGTTTGGTAAAACAGTTTTGACAGTTAGGAAAGGCTGTATGCTTTAAGATTAAATAGTCAGGTGAGCGTGTTTGGCTTTGACTTGCGCCCCTAGGATGCAAATGCTGGAATAACAGGGTTCCTGGTATCTAAGACAAGTTTAGGTAAATCAGTTTTGGCGGCCAGATGGGGCTATATGTTTTAAGATTTAATAGTCGGGTGAGGCTATTTGACTTTGCCGTGCTCCCCTAGGATGCAAATGCTGGAATAACAGGGTTCCTGGTATCTAAGACAATTTTTGGTAAATCAGTTTTGGCGGCCAGATGGGTTTGTATGTTTTAAGATTTATTAGTCGGGTGAGGCTATTTGGCTTTGACTTGCTCCCCTAGGCTGCACATGCCAGATTGGCGAGGCTCCTGGAATCTAAGACAAGTTTTGGTAAAACAGTTTTGACAGATAGGTAAGGCTGTATGCTTTAAGATTAAATTGTCGGGTGAGCCTGTTTGGCTTTGAGTTGCGCCCCTAGGATGCAAATGCTGGATTAACAGGGTTCCTGGTATCTGAAACAAGTTTTGGTAAGGCAATTTTGAGTTCCAGGTGAGGCTGAATGTGTTAAGACTTAATAGTCTGGTGAGACTATTTGGCTTTGACTTGCTCCCCTAGGCTGCAAATACTAGATTAACAGGGCTCCTGGTTTCTCTTTGACTTGCGCCCCTAGGATGCAAATGGTGGAATAACAGGGTTCCTGGTATCTAAGACAAGTTTAGGTAAATCAGTTTTGGCGGCCAGATGGGGCTATATGTTTTAAGATTTAATAGTCGGGTGAGGCTATTTGACTTTGCCGTGCTCCCCTAGGATGCAAATGCTGGAATAACAGGGTTCCTGGTATCTAAGACAAGTTTTGGTAAATCAGTTTTGGCGGCCAGATGGGTTTGTATGTTTTAAGATTTATTAGTCGGGTGAGGCTATTTGGCTTTGACTTGCTCCCCTAGGCTGCACATGCCAGATTGGCGAGGCTCCTGGAATCTAAGACAAGGTTTGGTAAAACAGTTTTGACAGCTAGGTAAGGCTGTATGCTTTAAGATTAAATTGTCGGGTGAGCCTGTTTGGCTTTGAGTTGCGCCCCTAGGATGCAAATGCTGGATTAACAGGGTTCCTGGTATCTGAAACAAGTTTTGGTAAGGCAATTTTGAGTTCCAGGTGGGGCTGAATGTGTTAAGACTTAATAGTCTGGTGAGACTATTTGGCTTTGACTTGCTCCCCTAGGCTGCAAATACTAGATTAACAGGGCTCCTGGTTTCTAAGGCTAGTTTTGGTAAAGCAGTTTTGGCAGCTACGTAAGTCTGTATGTTTTAAGATTAAATTGTCGGGTGAGCCTGTATGGCTTTGAGTTGCTCCCCTAGGCTCCACATGCAAGATTGGCGGGGCTCCTGGAATCTAAGACAAGTTTTGGTAAAACAGTTTTGACAGCTAGGTAAGGCTGTATGCTTTAAGATTAAATAGTCGGGTGAGCGTGTTTGGCTTTGACTTGCGCCCCTAGGATGCAATTGCTGGAATAACAGGGTTCCTGGTATCTAAGACAAGTTTTGGTAAATCAGTTTTGGCGGCCAAATGGGGCTATATGTTTTAAGATTTAATAGTCGGGAGAGGCAATTTGGCTTTGCCTTGCTCACCTAGGATGCAAATGCTGGAATAACAGGATTCCTGGTATCTAAGACAAGTTTTGGTAAGTCAGTTCCAGCGGCCAGATGGGGTTGTATGTTTTAAGATATAATAGTCGGGTGAGGCCATTTGGCTTTGACTTGCTCCCCTAGGCTCCACATGCCAGATTGTTGGGGCTCCTCTAAGACAAGTTTTGGTAAAACAGTTTTGACAGCTAGGTTAGGCTGTATGCTTTAAGATTAAATAGTCGGGTGAGCGTGTTTGGCTTTGACTTGCGCCCCTAGGATGCAAATGATGGAATAACAGGGTTCCTGGTTTCTAAGGCAAGTTTTGGTAAAGCTGTTTTGGCAGCTACGTAAGTCTGTATGTTTTAAGATTAAATTGTCGGGTGAGCCTGTTTGGCTTTGACTTGCTCCCCTAGGCTCCACATGCCAGATTGGCGGGGCTCCTGGAATCTAAGACCAGTTTTGGTAAAACAGTTTTGACAGCTAGGTAAGGCTGGGGGTGAGCGTGTTTGGCTTTGACTTGCGCCCCTAGGATGCAAATGCTGGAATAACAGGGTTCCTGGTATCTAAGACAAGTTTTGGGAAATCAGTTTTGGCGGCCAGATGGGGCTATATGTTTTTAAATTTAATAGTCGGGTGAGGCTATTTGGCTTTGCCTTGCTCCCCTAGGATGCAAATGCTGGAATAACAGGGTTCCTGGTATCTAAGACAAGTAGTGGTAAATCAGTTCCGGCGGCCAGATGGGGTTGTATGTTTTAAGATTTAATAGTCGGGTGAGGCTATTTGGCTTTGACTTGCTCCCCTAGGCTCCACATGCCAGATTGGCGGGGCTCCTGGAATCTAAGACAAGTTTTGGTAAAACAGTTTTGACAGCTAGGTAAGGCTGTATGCTTTAAGATTAAATAGTCGGGTGAGCGTGTTTGGCTTTGACTTGCGCCCCTAGGATGCAAATGATGGAATAACAGGGTTCCTGGTTTCTAAGGCAAGTTTTGGTAAAGCTGTTTTGGCAGCTACGGAAGTCTGTATGTTTTAAGATTAAATTGTCGGGTGAGCCTGTTTGGCTTTGACTTGCTCCCGTAGGCTCCACATGCCAGATTGGCTTGGCTCCTGGAATCTAAGACAAGGTTTGGTAAAACAGTTTTGACCGCTGGGCAAGACTGTATGTTTTAAGATTAAATAGTCGGTTGAGGCTGTTTGGCTTTGAGTTGCGCCCCTAGGATGCAAATGCTGGATTAACAGGGTTCCTGGTATCTGAAACAAGTTTTGGTAAGGCAATTTTGAGTTCCAGGTGAGGCTGAATGTGTTAAGACTTAATTGTCGGGTCAGACTATTTGGCTTTGACTTGCTCCCATAGGCTGCAAATGCTAGATTAACAGGGCTCCTGGTTTCTAAGGCAAGTTTTGGTAAAGCAGTTTTGGCAGCTACGTAAGTCTGTATGTTTTAAGATTAAATTGTCGGGTGAGCCTGTTTGGCTTTGAGTTGCGCCCCTAGGATGCAAATGCTGGAAAAACAGGGTTCCTGGTATCTAAGACAAGTTTTGGTAAATCAGTTTTGGTGGACAAATGGGGCTATATGTTTTAAGATTTAATAGTCGGGTGAGGCTATTTGGCTTTGCCTTCCTCCACTAGGATGCAACTGCTGGAATAACAGGGTTCCTGGTATCTAAGACAAGTTTTGGTAAATCAGTTCCGGCGGCCAGATGGGGTTGTATGTTTTAAGATTTAATAGTCGGGTGAGGCTATTTGGCTTTGACTTGCTCTCCTAGGCTCCACATGCCAGATAGGCGGGGCTCCTGGAATCTAAGACAAGTTTTGGTAAAACAGTTTTGACAGCTAGGTAAGGCTGTATGCTTTAAGATTAAATAGTCGGGTGAGCGTGTTTGGCTTTGACTTGCGCCCCTAGGATGCAAATGATGGAATAACAGGGTTCCTGGTATCTGAGACAAGTTTTGGTAAAGCAGCTTTGGCAACTACGTAAGTCTGTATGTTTTAAGATTAAATTGTTGGGTGAGCCTGATTGGCTTTGACTTGCTCCCCTAGGCTCCACATGCCAGATTGGCTTGGCTCCTGGAATCTAAGACAAGTTTTGGTAAAACAGTTTTGACAGCTAGGTAAGGCTGTATGTTTTAAGATTAAATAGTCGGTTGAGCCTGTTTGGCTTTGAGTTGCGCCCCTAGGATGCAAATGCTGGATTAACAGGGTTCCTGGTATCTGAAACAAGTTTTGGTAAGGCAATTTTGAGTTCCAGGTGAGGCTGAATGTGTTAAGACTTAATAGTCGGGTGAGACTATTTTGCTTTGACTTTTGGTAAATCAGTTTTGACGGCCAGATGGGGCTATATGTTTTAGGAATAAATAGTCGGGTGAGTCTGTTTGACTTTGACTTGCGCTCCTAGGATGCAAATGCTGGATTAACAGGGTTCCTGGTATCTCAGACAAGTTTTGGTAAATCAATTTTGGCGGCCAGATGGGTCTATATGTTTTAAAATTTAATAGTCGGGTGAGACTATTTGGCTTTGTCTTGCTCCCCTAGGCTGCAAATGCTAGATTAACAGGGTTCCTGGTAACTGAGATAAGTTTTGGTAAATCAGTTTTGGCGGCAAGATGGGGCTATATGTTTTAGGATGAAATAGTCGAATGAGCGTGTTTGGCTTTGCCTTGCTCCCCTAGGATGCAAATGCTGGAATAACAGGGTTCCTGGTATCTAAGACAAGTTGTGGTAAATCAGTTCCGGCGGCCAGATGGGGTTGTATGTTTTAAGATTTAATAGTCGGGTGAGGCTATTTGGCTTTGACTTGCTCCCCTAGGCTCCACATGCCAGATTGGCGGGGCTCCTGGAATCTAAGACAAGTTTTGGTAAAACAGTTTTGACAGCTAGGTAAGGCTGTATGCTTTAAGATTAAATAGTCGGGTGAGCGTGTTTGGCTTTGACTTGCGCCCCTAGGATGCAAATGATGGAATAACAGGGTTCCTGGTTTCTAAGGCAAGTTTTGGTAAAGCTGTTTTGGCAGCTACGGAAGTCTGTATGTTTTAAGATTAAATTGTCGGGTGAGCCTGTTTGGCTTTGACTTGCTCCCGTAGGCTCCACATGCCAGATTGGCTTGGCTCCTGGAATCTAAGACAAGGTTTGGTAAAACAGTTTTGACCGCTGGGCAAGACTGTATGTTTTAAGATTAAATAGTCGGTTGAGGCTGTTTGGCTTTGAGTTGCGCCCCTAGGATGCAAATGCTGGATTAACAGGGTTCCTGGTATCTGAAACAAGTTTTGGTAAGGCAATTTTGAGTTCCAGGTGAGGCTGAATGTGTTAAGACTTAATTGTCGGGTCAGACTATTTGGCTTTAACTTGCTCCCATAGGCTGCAAATGCTAGATTAACAGGGCTCCTGGTTTCTAAGGCAAGTTTTGGTAAAGCAGTTTTGGCAGCTACGTAAGTCTGTATGTTTTAAGATTAAATTGTCGGGTGAGCCTGTTTGGCTTTGAGTTGCGCCCCTAGGATGCAAATGCTGGAATAACAGGGTTCCTGGTATCTAAGACAAGTTTTGGTAAATCAGTTTTGGCGGCCAAATGGGGCTATATGTTTTAAGATTTAATAGTCGGGTGAGGCTATTTGGCTTTGCCTTGCTCCACTAGGATGCAACTGCTGGAATAACAGGGTTCCTGGTATCTAAGACAAGTTTTGGTAAATCAGTTCCGGCGGCCAGATGGGGTTGTATGTTTTAAGATTTAATAGTCGGGTGAGGCTATTTGGCTTTGACTTGCTCTCCTAGGCTCCACATGCCAGATAGGCGGGGCTCCTGGAATCTAAGACAAGTTTTGGTAAAACAGTTTTGACAGCTAGGTAAGGCTGTATGCTTTAAGATTAAATAGTCGGGTGAGCGTGTTTGGCTTTGACTTGCGCCCCTAGGATGCAATTGCTGGAATAACAGGGTTCCTGGTATCTAAGACAAGTTTTGGTAAATCAGTTTTGGCGGCCAAATGGGGCTATATGTTTTAAGATATAATAGTCGGGTGAGGCCATTTGGCTTTGACTTGCTCCCCTAGGCTCCACATGCCAGATTGTTGGGGCTCCTCTAAGACAAGTTTTGGTAAAACAGTTTTGACAGCTAGGTAAGGCTGTATGCTTTAAGATTAAATAGTCGGGTGAGCGTGTTTGGCTTTGACTTGCGCCCCTAGGATGCAAATGCTGGAATAACAGGGTTCCTGGTATCTGAGACAAGTTTTGGTAAATCAGTTTTGGCGGCCAGATGGGTCTATATGTTTTAAAATTTAATAGTCGGGTGAGACTATTTGGCTTTGACTTGCTCCCCTAGGCTGCAAATGCTAGATTAACAGGGTTCCTGGTAACTGAGATAGGTTTTGGTAAAGTTGTTTTGGCAGCTACGTAAGTCTGTATGTTTTAAGATTAAATTGTCGGGTGAGCCTGTATGGCTTTGAGTTGCTCCCCTAGGCTCCACATGCCAGATTGGCTTGGCTCCTGGAATCTAAGACAAGTTTTGGTAAAACAGTTTTGACAGCTAGGTAAGGCTGTATGTTTTAAGATTAAATAGTCGGTTGAGGCTGTTTGGCTTTGAGTTGCGCCCCTAGGATGCAAATGCTGGATTAACAGGGTTCCTGGTATCTGAAACAAGTTTTGGTAAGGCAATTTTGAGTTCCAGGTGAGGCTGAATGTGTTAAGACTTAATAGTCGGGTGAGACTATTTTGCTTTGACTTTTGGTAAATCAGTTTTGACGGCCAGATGGGGCTATATGTTTTAGGAATAAATAGTCGGGTGAGTCTGTTTGACTTTGACTTGCGCTCCTAGGATGCAAATGCTGGATTAACAGGGTTCCTGGTATCTCAGACAAGTTTTGGTAAATCAATTTTGGCGGCCAGATGGGTCTATATGTTTTAAAATTTAATAGTCGGGTGAGACTATTTGGCTTTGTCTTGCTCCCCTTGGCTGCAAATGCTAGATTAACAGGGTTCCTGGTATCTAAGACAAGTTTTGGTAAATCAGTTCCGGCGGCCAGATGGGGTTGTATGTTTTAAGATTTAATAGTCGGGTGAGGCAATTTGGCTTTAACTTGCTCTCCTAGGCTCCACATGCCAGATAGGCGGGGCTCCTGGAATCTAAGACAAGTTTTGGTAAAACAGTTTTGACAGCTAGGTAAGGCTGTATGCTTTAAGATTAAATAGTCGGGTGAGCGTGTTTGGCTTTGACTTGCGCCCCTAGGATGCAAATGATGGAATAACAGGGTTCCTGGTTTCTAAGGCAAGTTTTGGTAAAGCTGTTTTGGCAGCTATGTAAGTCTGTATGTTTTAAGATTAAATTGTCGGGTGAGCCTGTTTGGCTTTGACTTGCTCCCCTAGGCTCCACATGCCAGATTGGCGGGGCTCCTGGAATCTAAGACCAGTTTTGGTAAAACAGTTTTGACAGCTAGGTAAGGCTGTATGCTTTACGATTAAATAGTCGGGTGAGCGTGTTTGGCTTTGACTTGCGCCCCTAGGATGCAAATGCTGGAATAACAGGGTTCCTGGTATCTGAGACAAGTTTTGGTAAATCAGTCTTGGCGGCCAGATGGGTCTATATGTTTTAAAATTTAATAGTCGGGTGAGACTATTTGGCTTTGACTTGCTCCCCTAGGCTGCAAATGCTAGATTAACAGGGCTCCTGGTTTCTAAGGCAAGTTTTGGTAAAGCTGTTTTGGCAGCTACGTAAGTCTGTATGTTTTAAGATTAAATTGTCGGGTGAGCCTGTTTGGCTTTGACTTGCTCCCGTAGGCTCCACATGGCAGATTGTCTTGTTTCCTGGAATCTAAGACAAGTTTTGGTAAAACAGTTTTGACAGTTAGGTAAGGCTGTATGCTTTAAGATTCAATAGTCAGGTGAGCGTGTTTGGCTTTGACTTGCGCCCCTAGGATGCAAATGCTGGAATAACAGGGTGCCTGGTATCTAAGACAAGTTTAGGTAAATCAGTTTTGGCGGCCAAATGGGGCTATATGTTTTAAGATTTAATAGTCGGGTGAGGCTATTTGACTTTTCCGTGCTCCCCTAGGATGCAAATGCTGGAATAACAGGGTTCCTGGTATCTAAGACAAGTTTTGGTAAATCAGTTTTGGCGGCCAGATGGGTTTGTATGTTTTAAGATTTATTAGTCGGGTGAGGCTATTTGGCTTTGACTTGCTCCCCTAGGCTGCACATGCCAGATTGGCGAGGCTCCTGGAATCTAAGACAAGTTTTGGTAAAACAGTTTTGACAGCTAGGTAAGGCTGTATGCTTTAAGATTAAATAGTCGGGTGAGCCTGTTTGGCTTTGAGTTGCGCCCCTAGGATGCAAATGCTGGATTAACAGGGTTCCTGGTATCTGAAACAAGTTTTGGTAAGGCAATTTTGAGTTCCAGGTGAGGCTGAATGTGTTAAGACTTAATAGTCTGGTGAGACTATTTGGCTTTGACTTGCTCCCCTAGGCTGCAAATACTAGATTAACAGGGCTCCTGGTTTCTAAGGCTAGTTTTGGTAAAGCAGTTTTGGCAGCTACGTAAGTCTGTATGTTTTAAGATTAAATTGTCGGGTGAGCCTGTATGGCTTTGAGTTGCTCCCCTAGGCTCCACATGCCAGATTGGCGGGGCTCCTGGAATCTAAGACAAGTTTTGGTAAAACAGTTTGGACAGCTAGGTAAGGCTGTATGCTTTAAGATTAAATAGTCGGGTGAGCGTGTTTGGCTTTGACTTGCGCCCCTAGGATGCAATTGCTGGAATAACTGGGTTCCTGGTATCTAAGACAAGTTTTGGTAAATCAGTTTTGGCGGCCAAATGGGGCTATATGTTTTAAGATTTAATAGTCGGGAGAGGCAATTTGGCTTTGCCTTGCTCACCTAGGATGCAAATGCTGGAATAACAGGATTCCTGGTATCTAAGACAAGTTTTGGTAAATCAGTTCCGGCGGCCAGATGGGGTTGTATGTTTTAAGATATAATAGTCGGGTGAGGCCATTTGGCTTTGACTTGCTCCCCTAGGCTCCACATGCCAGATTGTTGGGGCTCCTCTAAGACAAGTTTTGGTAAAACAGTTTTGACAGCTAGGTAAGGCTGTATGCTTTAAGATTAAATAGTCGGGTGAGCGTGTTTGGCTTTGACTTGCGCCCCTAGGATGCAAATGATGGAATAACAGGGTTCCTGGTTTCTAAGGCAAGTTTTGGTAAAGCTGGTTTGGCAGCTACGTAAGTCTGTATGTTTTAAGATTAAATTGTCGGGTGAGCCTGTATGGCTTTGAGTTGCTCCCCTAGGCTCCACATGCCAGATTGGCGGGGCTCCTGGAATCTAAGACAAGTTTTGGTAAAACAGTTTGGACAGCTAGGTAAGGCTGTGTGCTTTAAGATTAAATAGTCGGGTGAGCGTGTTTGGCTTTGACTTGCGCCCCTAGGATGCAATTGCTGGAATAACAGGGTTCCTGGTATCTAAGACAAGTTTTGGTAAATCAGTTTTGGTGGCCAAATGGGGCTATATGTTTTAAGATTTAATAGTCGGGAGAGGCAATTTGGCTTTGCCTTGCTCACCTAGGATGCAAATTCTGGAATAACAGGATTCCTGGTATCTAAGACAAGTTTTGGTAAATCAGTTCCGGCGGCCAGATGGGGTTGTATGTTTTAAGATATAATAGTCGGGTGAGGCCATTTGGCTTTGACTTGCTCCCCTAGGCTCCACATGCCAGATTGATGGGGCTCCTCTAAGACAAGTTTTGGTAAAACAGTTTTGACAGCTAGGTAAGGCTGTATGCTTTAAGATTAAATAGTCGGGTGAGCGTGTTTGGCTTTGACTTGCGCCCCTAGGATGCAAATGATGGAATAACAGGGTTCCTGGTTTCTAAGGCAAGTTTTGGTAAAGCTGGTTTGGCAGCTACGTAAGTCTGTATGTTTTAAGATTAAATTGTTGGGTGAGCCTGTATGGCTTTGAGTTGCTCCCCTAGGCTCCACATGCCAGATTGGCGGGGCTCCTGGAATCTAAGACAAGTTTTGGTAAAACAGTTTGGACAGCTAGGTAAGGCTGTATGCTTTAAGATTAAATAGTCGGGTGAGCGTGTTTGGCTTTGACTTGCGCCCCTAGGATGCAATTGCTGGAATAACAGGGTTCCTGGTATCTAAGACAAGTTTTGGTAAATCAGTTTTGGCGGCCAAATGGGGCTATATGTTTTAAGATATAATAGTCGGGTGAGGCCATTTGGCTTTGACTTGCTCCCCTAGGCTCCACATGCCAGATTGTTGGGGCTCCTCTAAGACAAGTTTTGGTAAAACAGTTTTGACAGCTAGGTAAGGCTGTATGCTTTAAGATTAAATAGTCGGGTGAGCGTGTTTGGCTTTGACTTGCGCCCCTAGGATGCAAATGATGGAATAACAGGGTTCCTGGTATCTAAGACAAGTTTTGGGAAATCAGTTTTGGCGGCCAGATGGGGCTATATGTTTTTAAATTTAATAGTCGGGTGAGGCTATTTGGCTTTGCCTTGCTCCCCTAGGATGCAAATGCTGGAATAACAGGGTTCCTGGTATCTAAGACAAGTTGTGGTAAATCAGTTCCGGCGGCCAGATGGGGTTGTATGTTTTAAGATTTAATAGTCGGGTGAGGCTATTTGGCTTTGACTTGCTCCCCTAGGCTCCACATGCCAGATTGGCGGGGCTCCTGGAATCTAAGACAAGTTTTGGTAAAACAGTTTTGACAGCTAGGTAAGGCTGTATGCTTTAAGATTAAATAGTCGGGTGAGCGTGTTTGGCTTTGACTTGCGCCCCTAGGATGCAAATGATGGAATAACAGGGTTCCTGGTTTCTAAGGCAAGTTTTGGTAAAGCTGGTTTGGCAGCTACGTAAGTCTGTATGTTTTAAGATTAAATTGTCGGGTGAGCCTGTTTGGCTTTGACTTGCTCCCCTAGGCTCCACATGCCAGATTGGCGGGGCTCCTGGAATCTAAGACCAGTTTTGGTAAAACAGTTTTGACAGCTAGGTAAGGCTGGGGGTGAGCGTGTTTGGCTTTGATTTGCGCCCCTAGGATGCAAATGCTGGAATAACAGGGTTCCTGGTATCTAAGACAAGTTTTGGGAAATCAGTTTTGGCGGCCAGATGGGGCTATATGTTTTTAAATTTAATAGTCGGGTGAGGCTATTTGGCTTTGCCTTGCTCCCCTAGGATGCAAATGCTGGAATAACAGGGTTCCTGGTATCTAAGACAAGTTGTGGTAAATCAGTTCCGGCGGCCAGATGGGGTTGTATGTTTTAAGATTTAATAGTCGGGTGAGGCTATTTGGCTTTGACTTGCTCCCCTAGGCTCCACATGCCAGATTGGCGGGGCTCCTGGAATCTAAGACAAGTTTTGGTAAAACAGTTTTGACAGCTAGGTAAGGCTGTATGCTTTAAGATTAAATAGTCGGGTGAGCGTGTTTGGCTTTGAGTTGCGCCCCTAGGATGCAAATGCTGGATTAACAGGGTTCCTGGTATCTGAAACAAGTTTTGGTAAGGCAATTTTGAGTTCCAGGTGAGGCTGAATGTGTTAAGACTTAATAGTCGGGTCAGACTATTTGGCTTTGACTTGCTCCCATAGGCTCCACATACCAGATTGGCTTGGCTCCTGGAATCTAAGACAAGGTTTGGTAAAACAGTTTTGACAGCTGGGCAAGACTGTATGTTTTAAGATTAAATAGTCGGTTGAGGCTGTTTGGCTTTGAGTTGCGCCCCTAGGATGCAAATGCTGGATTAACAGGGTTCCTGGTATCTGAAACAAGTTTTGGTAAGGCAATTTTGAGTTCCAGGTGAGGCTGAATGTGTTAAGACTTAATAGTCGGGTCAGACTATTTGGCTTTGACTTGCTCCCATAGGCTGCAAATGCTAGATTAACAGGGCTCCTGGTTTCTAAGGCAAGTTTTGGTAAAGCAGTTTTGGCAGCTACGTAAGTCTGTATGTTTTAAGATTAAATTGTCGGGTGAGCCTGTTTGGCTTTGAGTTGCGCCCCTAGGATGCAAATGCTGGAATAACAGGGTTCCTGGTATCTAAGACAAGTTTTGGTAAATCAGTTTTGGCGGCCAAATGGGGCTATATGTTTTAAGATTTAATAGTCGGGTGAGGCTGTTTGGCTTTGCCTTGCTCCACTAGGATGCAACTGCTGGAATAACAGGGTTCCTGGTATCTAAGACAAGTTGTGGTAAATCAGTTCCGGCGGCCAGATGGGGTTGTATGTTTTAAGATTTAATAGTCGGGTGAGGCTATTTGGCTTTGACTTGCTCCCCTAGGCTCCACATGCCAGATTGGCGGGGCTCCTGGAATCTAAGACAAGTTTTGGTAAAACAGTTTTGACAGCTAGGTAAGGCTGTATGCTTTAAGATTAAATAGTCGGGTGAGCGTGTTTGGCTTTGACTTGCGCCCCTAGGATGCAATTGCTGGAATAACAGGGTTCCTGGTATCTAAGACAAGTTTTGGTAAATCAGTTTTGGCGGCCAAATGGGGCTATATGTTTTAAGATTTAATAGTCGGGAGAGGCAATTTGGCTTTGCCTTGCTCACCTAGGATGCAAATGCTGGAATAACAGGATTCCTGGTATCTAAGACAAGTTTTGGTAAATCAGTTCCGGCGGCCAGATGGGGTTGTATGTTTTAAGATATAATAGTCGGGTGAGGCCATTTGGCTTTGACTTGCTCCCCTAGGCTCCACATGCCAGATTGTTGGGGCTCCTCTAAGACAAGTTTTGGTAAAACAGTTTTGACAGCTAGGTAAGGCTGTATGCTTTAAGATTAAATAGTCGGGTGAGCGCGTTTGGCTTTGACTTGCGCCCCTAGGATGCAAATGATGGAATAACAGGGTTCCTGGTTTCTAAGGCAAGTTTTGGTAAAGCTGTTTTGGCAGCTACGTAAGTCTGTATGTTTTAAGATTAAATTGTCGGGTGAGCCTGTTTGGCTTTGACTTGCTCCCTAGGCTCCACATGCCAGATTGGCGGGGCTCCTGGAATCTAAGACCAGTTTTGGTAAAACAGTTTTGACAGCTAGGTAAGGCTGGGGGTGAGCGTGTTTGGCTTTGATTTGCGCCCCTAGGATGCAAATGCTGGAATAACAGGGTTCCTGGTATCTAAGACAAGTTTTGGGAAATCAGTTTTGGCGGCCAGATGGGGCTATATGTTTTTAAATTTAATAGTCGGGTGAGGCTATTTGGCTTTGCCTTGCTCCCCTAGGATGCAAATGCTGGAATAACAGGGTTCCTGGTATCTAAGACAAGTTGTGGTAAATCAGTTCCGGCGGCCAGATGGGGTTGTATGTTTTAAGATTTAATAGTCGGGTGAGGCTATTTGGCTTTGACTTGCTCCCCTAGGCTCCACATGCCAGATTGGCGGGGCTCCTGGAATCTAAGACAAGTTTTGGTAAAACAGTTTTGATAGCTAGGTAAGGCTGTATGCTTTAAGATTAAATAGTCGGGTGAGCGTGTTTGGCTTTGACTTGCGCCCCTAGGATGCAAATGATGGAATAACAGGGTTCCTGGTTTCTAAGGCAAGTTTTGGTAAAGCTGTTTTGGCAGCTACGGAAGTCTGTATGTTTTAAGATTAAATTGTCGGGTGAGCCTGTTTGGCTTTGACTTGCTCCCGTAGGCTCCACATGCCAGATTGGCTTGGCTCCTGGAATCTAAGACAAGGTCTGGTAAAACAGTTTTGACAGCTGGGCAAGACTGTATGTTTTAAGATTAAATAGTCGGTTGAGGCTGTTTGGCTTTGAGTTGCGCCCCTAGGATGCAAATGCTGGATTAACAGGGTTCCTGGTATCTGAAACAAGTTTTGGTAAGGCAATTTTGAGTTCCAGGTGAGGCTGAATGTGTTAAGACTTAATAGTCGGGTCAGACTATTTGGCTTTGACTTGCTCCCATAGGCTGCAAATGCTAGATTAACAGGGCTCCTGGTTTCTAAGGCAAGTTTTGGTAAAGCAGTTTTGGCAGCTACGTAAGTCTGTATGTTTTAAGATTAAATTGTCGGGTGAGCCTGTTTGGCTTTGAGTTGCGCCCCTAGGATGCAAATGCTGGAATAACAGGGTTCCTGGTATCTAAGATAAGTTTTGGTAAATCAGTTTTGGCGGCCAAATGGGGCTATATGTTTTAAGATTTAATAGTCGGGTGAGGCTATTTGGCTTTGCCTTGCTCCACTAGGATGCAACTGCTGGAATAACAGGGTTCCTGGTATCTAAGACAAGTTTTGGTAAATCAGTTCCGGCGGCCAGATGGGGTTGTATGTTTTAAGATTTAATAGTCGGGTGAGGCTATTTGGCTTTGACTTGCTCTCCTAGGCTCCACATGCCAGATAGGCGGGGCTCCTGGAATCTAAGACAAGTTTTGGTAAAACAGTTTTGACAGCTAGGTAAGGCTGTATGCTTTAAGATTAAATAGTCGGGTGAGCGTGTTTGGCTTTGACTTGCGCCCCTAGGATGCAAATGATGGAATAACAGGGTTCCTGGTATCTGAGACAAGTTTTGGTAAAGCAGCTTTGGCAACTACGTAAGTCTGTATGTTTTAAGATTAAATTGTTAAGTGAGCCTGATTGGCTTTGACTTGCTCCCCTAGGCTCCACATGCCAGATTGGCTTGGCTCCTGGAATCTAAGACAAGTTTTGGTAAAACAGTTTTGACAGCTAGGTAAGGCTGTATGTTTTAAGATTAAATAGTCGGTTGAGCCTGTTTGGCTTTGAGTTGCGCCCCTATGATGCAAATGCTGGATTAACAGGGTTCCTGGTATCTGAAACAAGTTTTGGTAAGGCAATTTTGAGTTCCAGGTGAGGCTGAATGTGTTAAGACTTAATAGTCGGGTGAGACTATTTTGCTTTGACTTTTGGTAAATCAGTTTTGACGGCCAGATGGGGCTATATGTTTTAGGAATAAATAGTCGGGTGAGTCTGTTTGACTTTGACTTGCGCTCCTAGGATGCAAATGCTGGATTAACAGGGTTCCTGGTATCTCAGACAAGCTTTGGTAAATCAATTTTGGCGGCCAGATGGGTCTATATGTTTTAAAATTTAATAGTCGGGTGAGACTATTTGGCTTTGTCTTGCTCCCCTAGGCTGCAAATGCTAGATTAACAGGGTTCCTGGTAACTGAGATAAGTTTTGGTAAATCAGTTTTGGCGGCAAGATGGGGCTATATGTTTTAGGATGAAATAGTCGAATGAGCGTGTTTGGCTTTGACTTGCTCAACTAGGCTGCACATGCAAGATTGGCGGTGCTCCTGGAATCTGAGACAAGTTTTGGTAAAACAGTTTTGACAGCTAGGTAAGGCTGTATGCTTTAAGATTAAATAGTCGGGTGAGCGTGTTTGGCTTTGACTTGCGCCCCTAGGATGCAAATGCTGGAATAACAGGGTTCCTGGTATCTGAGACAAGTTTTGGTAAATCAGTTTTGGCGGCCAGATGGGTCTATATGTTTTAAAATTTAATAGTCGGCTGAGACTATTTGGCTTTGACTTGCTCCCCTAGGCTGCAAATGCTAGATTAACAGGGCTCCTGGTTTCTAAGGCAAGTTTTGGTAAAGCTGTTTTGGCAGCTACGTAAGTCTGTATGTTTTAAGATTAAATTGTCGGGTGAGCCTGTTTGGCTTTGACTTGCTCCCGTAGGCTCCACATGGCAGATTGTCTTGGCTCCTGGAATCTAAGACAAGTTTTGGTAAAACAGTATTGACAGTTAGGTAAGGCTGTATGCTTTAAGATTAAATAGTCAGGTGAGCGTGTTTGGCTTTGACTTGCGCCCCTAGGATGCAAATGCTGGAATAACAGGGTTCCTGGTATCTAAGACAAGTTTAGGTAAATCAGTTTTGGCGGCCAAATGGGGCTATATGTTTTAAGATTTAATAGTCGGGTGAGGCTATTTGACTTTGCCGTGCTCCCCTAGGATGCAAATGCTGGAATAACAGGGTTCCTGGTACCTAAGACAAGTTTTGGTAAATCAGTTTTGGCGGCCAGATGGGTTTGTATGTTTTAAGATTTATTAGTCGGGTGAGGCTATTTGGCTTTGACTTGCTCCCCTAGGCAGCACATGCCAGATTGGCGAGGCTCCTGGAATCTAAGACAAGTTTTGGTAAAACAGTTTTGACAGCTAGGTAAGGCTGTATGCTTTAAGATTAAATTGTCGGGTGAGCCTGTTTGGCTTTGAGTTGCGCCCCTAGGATGCAAATGCTGGATTAACAGGGTTCCTGGTATCTGAAACAAGTTTTGGTAAGGCAATTTTGAGTTCCAGGTGAGGCTGAATGTGTTAAGACTTAATAGTCTGGTGAGACTATTTGGCTTTGACTTGCTCCCCTAGGCTGCAAATACTAGATTAACAGGGCTCCTGGTTTCTAAGGCAAGTTTTGGTAAAGCAGTTTTGGCAGCTACGTAAGTCTGTATGTTTTAAGATTAAATTGTCGGGTGAGCCTGTTTGGCTTTGACTTGCTCCCCTAGGCTCCACATGCCAGATTGGCGGGGCTCCTGGAATCTAAGACCAGTTTTGGTAAAACAGTTTTGACAGCTAGGTAAATTTGTATGCTTTACGATTAAATAGTCGGTTGAGCCTGTTTGGCTTTGAGTTGCGCCCCTAGGATGCAAATGCTGCATTAACAGGTTTCCTGGTATCTGAGACAAGTTTTGGGAAATCAGTTTTGGCGGCCAGATGGGGCTATATGTTTTAAGATTTAATAGTCGGGTGAGCCTGTTTGACCTTGACTTGCGCCCCTAGGATGCAAATGCTGGAATAACAGGGTTCCTGGTATCTAAGACAAGTTTTGGTAAATCAGTTCCGGCGGCCAGATGGGGTTGTATGTTTTAAGATATAATAGTCGGGTGAGGCTATTTGGCTTTGACTTGCTCCCCTAGGCTCCACATGCCAGATTGGCGGGGCTCCTGGAATCTAAGACAAGTTTTGGTAAAACAGTTTTGACAGCTAGGTAAGGCTGTATGCTTTAAGATTAAATAGTCGGGTGAGCGTGTTTGGCTTTGACTTGCGCCCCTAGGCTGCAAATGATGGAATAACAGGGTTCCTGGTTTCTAAGGCAAGTTTTGGTAAAGCTGTTTTGGCAGCTACGTAAGTCTGTATGTTTTAAGATTAAATTGTCGGGTGAGCCTGTATGGCTTTGACTTGCTTCCCTAGGCTCCACATGCCAGATTGGCGGGGCTCCTGGAATCTAAGACCAGTTTTGGTAAAACAGTTTTGACAGCTAGGTAAGGCTGGGGGTGAGCGTGTTTGGCTTTGACTTGCGCCCCTAGGATGCAAATGCTGGAATAACAGGGTTCCTGGTATCTAAGACAAGTTTTGGGAAATCAGTTTTGGCGGCCAGATGGGGCTATATGTTTTTAAATTTAATAGTCGGGTGAGGCTATTTGGCTTTGCCTTGCTCACCTAGGATGCAAATGCTGGAATAACAGGGTTCCTGGTATCTAAGACAAGTTGTGGTAAATCAGTTCCGGCGGCCAGATGGGGTTGTATGTTTTAAGATTTAATAGTCGGGTGAGGCTGTTTGGCTTTGACTTGCTCCCCTAGGCTCCACATGCCAGATTGGCGGGGCTCCTGGAATCTAAGACAAGTTTTGGTAAAACAGTTTTGACAGCTAGGTAAGGCTGTATGCTTTAAGATTAAATAGTCGGGTGAGCGTGTTTGGCTTTGACTTGCGCCCCTAGGATGCAAATGATGGAATAACAGGGTTCCTGGTTTCTAAGGCAAGTTTTGGTAAAGCTGTTTTGGCAGCTACGGAAGTCTGTATGTTTTAAGATTAAATTGTCGGGTGAGCCTGTTTGGCTTTGACTTGCTCCCGTAGGCTCCACATGCCAGATTGGCTTGGCTCCTGGAATCTAAGACAAGGTTTGGTAAAACAGTTTTGACAGCTGGGCAAGACTGTATGTTTTAAGATTAAATAGTCGGTTGAGGCTGTTTGGCTTTGAGCTGCGTCCCTAGGATGCAAATGCTGGATTAACAGGGTTCCTGGTATCTGAAACAAGTTTTGGTAAGGCAATTTTGAGTTCCAGGTGAGGCTGAATGTGTTAAGACTTAATAGTCGGGTCAGACTATTTGGCTTTGACTTGCTCCCATAGGCTGCAAATGCTAGATTAACAGGGCTCCTGGTTTCTAAGGCAAGTTTTGGTAAAGCAGTTTTGGCAGCTACGTAAGTCTGTATGTTTTAAGATTAAATTGTCGGGTGAGCCTGTTTGGCTTTGAGTTGCGCCCCTAGGATGCAAATGCTGGAATAACAGGGTTCCTGGTATCTAAGACAAGTTTTGGTAAATCAGTTTTGGCGGCCAAATGGGGCTATGTGTTTTAAGATTTAATAGTCGGGTGAGGCTATTTGGCTTTGCCTTGCTCCACTAGGATGCAACTGCTGGAATAACAGGGTTCCTGGTATCTAAGACAAGTTTTGCTAAATCAGTTCCGGCGGCCAGATGGGGTTGTATGTTTTAAGATTTAATAGTCGGGTGAGGCTATTTGGCTTTGACTTGCTCTCCTAGGCTCCACATGCCAGATAGGCGGGGCTCCTGGAATCTAAGACAAGTTTTGGTAAAACAGTTTTGACAGCTAGGTAAGGCTGTATGCTTTAAGATTAAATAGTCGGGTGAGCGTGTTTGGCTTTGACTTGCGCCCCTAGGATGCAAATGCTGGAATAACAGGGTTCCTGGTATCTAAGACAAGTTTTGGTAAATCAGTTTTGGCGGCCAAATGGGGCTATATGTTTTAAGATTTAATAGTCGGGTGAGGCTATTTGGCTTTGCCTTGCTCCACTAGGATGCAACTGCTAGAATAACAGGGTTCCTGGTATCTAAGACAAGTTTTGGTAAATCAGTTCCGGCGGCCAGATGGGGTTGTATGTTTTAAGATTTAATAGTCGGGTGAGGCTATTTGGCTTTGACTTGCTCCCCTAGGCTCCACATGCCAGATTGGCGGGGCTCCTGGAATCTAAGACAAGTTTTGGTAAAACAGTTTTGACAGCTAGGTAAGGCTGTATGCTTTAAGATTAAATAGTCGGGTGAGCGTGTTTGGCTTTGACTTGCGCCCCTAGGATGCAAATGATGGAATAACAGGGTTCCTGGTTTCTAAGGCAAGTTTTGGTAAAGCTGTTTTGGCAGCTATGTAAGTCTGTATGTTTTAAGATTAAATTGTCGGGTGAGCCTGTTTGGCTTTGACTTGCTCCCCTAGGCTCCACATGCCAGATTGGCGGGGCTCCTGGAATCTAAGACCAGTTTTGGTAAAACAGTTTTGACAGCTAGGTAAGGCTGTATGCTTTACGATTAAATAGTCGGGTGAGCGTGTTTGGCTTTGACTTGCGCCCCTAGGATGCAAATGCTGCATTAACAGGGTTCCTGGTATCTGAGACAAGTTTTGGGAAATCAGTTTTGGCGGCCAGATGGGGCTATATGTTTTAAGATTTAATAGTCGGGTGAGCCTGTTTGGCCTTGACTTGCGCCCCTAGGATGCAAATGCTGCATTAACAGGGTTCCTGGTATCTGAGACAAGTTTTGGTAAAGCAGCTTTGGCAACTACGTAAGTCTGTATGTTTTAAGATTAAATTGTTGGGTGAGCCTGATTGGCTTTGACTTGCTCCCCTAGGCTCCACATGCCAGATTGGCTTGGGTCCTGGAATCTAAGACAAGGTTTGGTAAAACAGTTTTGACAGCTGGGCAATACTGTATGTTTTAAGATTAAATAGTCGTTTGAGCCTGTTTTGCTTTGAGTTGCGCCCCTAGGATGCAAATGCTGCATTAACAGGGTTCCTGGTATCTGAAACAAGTTTTGGTAAGGCAATTTTGAGTTCCAGGTGAGGCTGAATGTGTTAAGACTTAATAGTCGGGTGAGACTATTTTGTTTTGACTTGCTCCCCTAGGCTGCAAATGCTAGATTAACAGGGCTCCTGGTTTCTAAGGCAAGTTTTAGTAAAGCAGTTTTGGCAGCTACGTAAGTCTGTATAATTTAAGATTAAATTGTCGGGTGAGCCTGTTTGGCTTTGACTTGCTCCCCTAGGCTCCACATGCCAGATTGGCGGGGCTCCTGGAATCTTAGACAAGTTTAGGTAAAACAGTTTTGACAGCTAGGTAAGGCTGTATGCTTTAAGATTAAATAGTCGGGTGAGCGTGTTTGGTTTTGACTTGCGCCCCTAGGATGCAAATCCTGGAATAACTGGGTTCCTGGTATTTAAGACAAGTTTTGGTAAATCAGTTTTGGCGTCTATGGGGCTATATGTTTTAAGATTTAATAATCGGGTGAGCCTGTTTGGCTGTGACTTGCGCCCCTAGGATGCAAATGCTGGATAAACAGGGTTCCTGGTATCTGAAACAAGTTTTGGTAAAGCAATTTTGAGTTCCAGGTGAGGCTGAATGTGTTAAGATTTATTAGTCGGGTGAGGCTATTTGGCTTTGTCTTGCTCCCCTAGGCTGCAAATGCTAGATTAACAGGGTTCCTGGTATCTGAGACAAGTTTTGGTAAATCAGTTTTGGCGGCCAGATGGGGCTATATGTTTTAGGATTAAATAGTTTTGGTAAAGCAGCTTTGGCAACTACTTAAGTCTGTATGTTTTAAGATTAAATTGTCGGGTGAGCCTGTTTGGCTTTTACTTGCTCCCTTAGGCTCCACATGCCAGATTGGCTTGGCTCCTGGAATCTAAGACAAGGTTTGGTAAAACAGTTTTGACAGCTGGGCAAGACTGTATGTTTTAAGCTTAAAAAGTCGGTCTAGCCTGTTTGGCTTTGAGTTGCGCCCCTAGGATGCAAATGCTGGATTAACAGGGTTCCTGGTATCTGAAACAAGTTTTGGTAAGGCAATTTTGAGTTCCAGGTGAGGCTGAATGTGTTAAGACTTAATAGTCTGGTGAGACTATTTGGCTTTGACTTGCTCCCCTAGGCTGCAAATACTAGATTAACAGGGCTAATGGTTTCTAAGGCTAGTTTTGGTAAAGCAGTTTTGGCAGCTACGTAAGTCAGTATGTTTTAAGATTAAATTGTCGGGTGAGCCTGTTTGGCTTTGAGTTGCTCCCCTAGGCTCCACATGCCAGATTGGCGGGGCTCCTGGAATCTAAGACAAGTTTTGGTAAAACAGTTTTGACAGCTAGGTAAGGCTGTATGCTTTAAGATTAAATAGTCGGGTGAGCGTGTTTGGCTTTGACTTGCGCCCCTAGGATGCAAATGCTGGAATAACTTGGTTCCTGGTATCTGAAACAAGTTTTGGTAAGGCAATTTTGAGTTCCAGGTGAGGCTGAATGTGTTAAGACTTAATAGTCGGGTCAGACTATTTGGCTTTGACTTGCTCCCATAGGCTGCAAATGCTAGATTAACAGGGCTCCTGGTTTCTAAGGCAAGTTTTGGTAAAGCAGTTTTGGCAGCTACGTAAGTCTGTATGTTTTAAGATTAAATTGTCGGGTGAGCCTGTTTGGCTTTGAGTTGCGCCCCTAGGATGCAAATGCTGGAATAACAGGGTTCCTGGTATCTAAGACAAGTTTTGGTAAATCAGTTTTGGCGGCCAAATGGGGCTATATGTTTTAAGATTTAATAGTCGGGTGAGGCTATTTGGCTTTGACTTGCTCCCCTAGGCTCCACATGCCAGATTGGCTTGGCTCCTGGAATCTAAGACAAGGTTTGGTAAAACAGTTTTGACAGCTGGGCAAGACTGTATGTTTTAAGCTTAAAAAGTCGGTCTAGCCTGTTTGGCTTTGAGTTGCGCCCCCAGGATGCAAATGCTGGATTAACAGGGTTCCTGGTATCTGAAACAAGTTTTGGTAAGGCAATTTTGAGTTCCAGGTGAGGCTGAATGTGTTAAGACTTAATAGTCTGGTGAGACTATTTGGCTTTGACTTGCTCCCCTAGGCTGCAAATACTAGATTAACAGGGCTAATGGTTTCTAAGGCTAGTTTTGGTAAAGCAGTTTTGGCAGCTACGTAAGTCAGTATGTTTTAAGATTAAATTGTCGGGTGAGCCTGTTTGGCTTTGAGTTGCTCCCCTAGGCTCCACATGCCAGATTGGCGGGGCTCCTGGAATCTAAGACAAGTTTTGGTAAAACAGTTTTGACAGCTAGGTAAGGCTGTATGCTTTAAGATTAAATAGTCGGGTGAGCGTGTTTGGCTTTGACTTGCGCCCCTAGGATGCAAATGCTGGAATAACTTGGTTCCTGGTATCTAAGACAAGTTTTGGTAAATCAGTTTTGGCGGCCAAATGGGGCTATATGTTTTAAGATTTAATAGTCGGGTGAGGCTATTTAGCTTTGCCTTGCTCACCTAGGATGCAAATGCTGGAATAACAGGGTTCCTGGTATCTAAGACAAGTTTTGGTAAATCAGTTCCGGCGGCCAGATGGGGTTGTATGTTTTAAGATTTAATAGTCGGGTGAGGCTATTTGGCTTTGACTTGCTCCCCTAGGCTCCACATGCCAGATTGGCGGGGCTCCTGGAATCTAAGACAAGTTTTGGTAAAACAGTTTTGACAGCTAGGTAAGGCTGTATGCTTTAAGATTAAATAGTCGGGTGAGCGTGTTTGGCTTTGACTTGCGCCCCTAGGATGCAAATGATGGAATAACAGGGTTCCTGGTTTCTAAGGCAAGTTTTGGTAAAGCTGTTTTGGCAGCTACGGAAGTCTGTATGTTTTAAGATTAAATTGTCGGGTGAGCCTGTTTGGCTTTGACTTGCTCCCGTAGGCTCCACATGCCAGATTTGCTTGGCTCCTGGAATCATAGACAAGGTTTGGTAAAACAGTTTTGACAGCTGGGCAAGACTGTATGTTTTAAGATTAAATAGTCGGTTGAGGCTGTTTGGCTTTGAGTTGCGCCCCTAGGATGCAAATGCTGGATTAACAGGGTTCCTGGTATCTGAAACAAGTTTTGGTAAGGCAATTTTGAGTTCCAGGTGAGGCTGAATGTGTTAAGACTTAATAGTCGGGTCAGACTATTTGGCTTTGACTTGCTCTCATAGGCTGCAAATGCTAGATTAACAGGGCTCCTGGTTTCTAAGGCAAGTTTTGGTAAAGCAGTTTTGGCAGCTACGTAAGTCTGTATGTTTTAAGATTAAATTGTCGGGTGAGCCTGTTTGGCTTTGAGTTGCGCCCCTAGGATGCAAATGCTGGAATAACAGGGTTCCTGGTATCTAAGACAAGTTTTGGTAAATCAGTTTTGGCGGCCAAATGGGGCTATATGTTTTAAGATTTAATAGTCGGGTGAGGCTATTTAGCTTTGCCTTGCTCCACTAGGATGCAACTGCTGGAATAACAGGGTTCCTGGTATCTAAGACAAGTTTTGGTAAATCAGTTCCGGCGGCCAGATGGGGTTGTATGTTTTAAGATTTAATAGTCGGGTGAGGCTATTTGGCCTTGACTTGCTCTCCTAGGCTCCACATGCCAGATAGGCGGGGCTCCTGGAATCTAAGACAAGTTTTGGTAAAACAGTTTTGACAGCTAGGTAAGGCTGTATGCTTTAAGATTAAATAGTCGGGTGAGCGTGTTTGGCTTTGACTTGCGCCCCTAGGATGCAAATGATGGAATAACAGGGTTCCTGGTTTCTAAGGCAAGTTTTGGTAAAGCAGTTTTGGCAGCTACGTAAGTCTGTATGTTTTAAGATTAAATTGTCGGGTGAGCCTGTTTGGCTTTGACTTGCTCCCCTAGGCTCCACATGCCAGATTGGCGGGGCTCCTGGAATCTAAGACAAGTTTTGGTAAAACAGTTTTGACAGCTAGGTAAGGCTGTATGCTTTAAGATTAAATAGTCGGGTGAGCGTGTTTGGCTTTGACTTGCGCCCCTAGGATGCAAATGATGGAATAACAGGGTTCCTGGTTTCTAAGGCAAGTTTTGGTAAAGCAGTTTTGGCAGCTACGTAAGTCTGTATGTTTTAAGATTAAATTGTCGGGTGAGCCTGTTTGGCTTTGACTTGCTCCCCTAGGCTCCACATGCCAGATTGGCGGGGCTCCTGGAATCTAAGACCAGTTTTGGTAAAACAGTTTTGACAGCTAGGTAAGGCTGTATGCTTTACGATTAAATAGTCGGGTGAGCGTGTTTGGCTTTGACTTGCGCCCCTAGGATGCAAATGCTGCATTAACAGGGTTCCTGGTATCTGAAACAAGTTTTGGTAAGGCAGTTTTGAGTTCCAGGTGAGGCTGAATGTGTTAAGACTTAATAGTCGGGTGAGACTATTTTGCTTTGACTTGCTCCCCTAGGCTGCAAATGCTAGATTAACAGGGCTCCTGGTTTCTAAGGCTAGTTTTGGTAAAGCAGTTTTGGCAGCTACGTAAGTCAGTATGTTTTAAGATTAAATTGTCGGGTGAGCCTGTTTGGCTTTGAGTTGCTCCCCTAGGCTCCACATGCCAGATTGGCGGGGCTCCTGGAATCTAAGACAAGTTTTGGTAAAACAGTTTTGACAGCTAGGTAAGGCTGTATGCTTTAAGATTAAATAGTCGGGTGAGCGTGTTTGGCTTTGACTTGCGCCCCTAGGATGCAAATGCTGGAATAACAGGGTTCCTGGTATCTGAGACAAGTTTTGGTAAATCAGTTTTGGCGTCTATGGGGCTATATGTTTTAAGATTTAATAATCGGGTGAGCCTGTTTGGCTGTGACTTGCGCCCCTAGGAGGCAAATGCTGGATAAACAGGGTTCCTGGTATCTGAAACAAGTTTTGGTAAAGCAATTTTGAGTTCCAGGTGAGGCTGAATGTGTTAAGATTTATTAGTCGGGTGAGGCTATTTGACTTTGTCTTGCTCCCCTAGGCTGCAAATGCTAGATTAACGGGGTTCCTGGTATCTGAGACAAGTTTTGGTAAATCACTTTTGGCGGCCAGATGGGGCTATATGTTTTAGGATTAAATAGTTTTGGTAAAGCAGCTTTGGCAGCTACGTAAGTCAGTATGTTTTAAGATTAAATTGTCGGGTGAGCCTGTTTGGCTTTGAGTTGCTCCCCTAGGCTCCACATGCCAGATTGGCGGGGCTCCTGGAATCTAAGACAAGTTTTGGTAAAACAGTTTTGACAGCTAGGTAAGGCTGTATGCTTTAAGATTAAATAGTCGGGTGAGCGTGTTTGGCTTTGACTTGCGCCCCTAGGAGGCAAATGCTGGAATAACAGGGTTCCTGGTATCTGAGACAAGTTTTGGTAAATCAGTTTTGGCGTCTATGGGGCTATATGTTTTAAGATTTAATAATCGGGTGAGCCTGTTTGGCTGTGACTTGCGCCCCTAGGAGGCAAATGCTGGATAAACAGGGTTCCTGGTATCTGAAACAAGTTTTGGTAAAGCAATTTTGAGTTCCAGGTGAGGCTGAATGTGTTAAGATTTATTAGTCGGGTGAGGCTATTTGACTTTGTCTTGCTCCCCTAGGCTGCAAATGCTAGATTAACGGGGTTCCTGGTATCTGAGACAAGTTTTGGTAAATCAGTTTTGGCGGCCAGATGGGGCTATATGTTTTAGGATTAAATAGTTTTGGTAAAGCAGCTTTGGCAACTACGTAAGTCTGTATGTTTTAAGATTAAATTGTCGGGTGAGCCTGTTTGGCTTTGACTTGCTCCCTTAGGCTCCACATGCCAGATTGGCGGGGCTCCTGGAATCTAAGACAAGGTTTGGTAAAACAGTTTTGACAGCTGGGTAAGGCTGTATGCTTTAAGATTAAATAGTCGGGTGAGCGTGTTTGGCTTTGACTTGCGCCCCTAGGATGCAAATGCTGGAATAACAGGGTTCCTGGTATCTGAGACAAGTTTTGGTAAATCAGTTTTGGCGTCTATGGGGCTATATGTTTTAAGATTTAATAATCGGGTGAGCCTGTTTGGCTGTGACTTGCGCCCCTAGGAGGCAAATGCTGGATAAACAGGGTTCCTGGTATCTGAAACAAGTTTTGGTAAAGCAATTTTGAGTTCCAGGTGAGGCTGAATGTGTTAAGATTTATTAGTCGGGTGAGGCTATTTGACTTTGTCTTGCTCCCCTAGGCTGCAAATGCTAGATTAACGGGGTTCCTGGTATCTGAGACAAGTTTTGGTAAATCAGTTTTGGCGGCCAGATGGGGCTATATGTTTTAGGATTAAATAGTTTTATTAAAGCAGCTTTGGCAGCTATGTAAGTCAGTATGTTTTAAGATTAAATTGTCGGGTGAGCCTGTTTGGCTTTGAGTTGCTCCCCTAGGCTCCACATGCCAGATTGGCTTGGCTCCTGGAATCTAAGACAAGGTTTGGTAAAACAGTTTTGACAGCTGGGCAAGACTGTATGTTTTAAGCTTAAAAAGTCGGTCTAGCCTGTTTGGCTTTGAGTTGCGCCCCTAGGATGCAAATGCTGGATTAACAGGGTTCCTGGTATCTGAAACAAGTTTTGGTAAGGCAATTTTGAGTTCCAGGTGAGGCTGAATGTGTTAAGATTTATTAGTCGGGTGAGGCTATTTGGCTTTGTCTTGCTCCCCTAGGCTGCAAATGCTAGATTAACAGGGCTCCTGGTATCTGAGACAAGTTTTGGTAAATCAGTTTTGGCGGCCAGATGGGGCTATATGTTTTAGGATTAAATAGTTTTGGTAAAGCAGCTTTGGCAACTACGTAAGTCTGTATGTTTTAAGATTAAATTGTCGGGTGAGCCTGTTTGGCTTTGACTTGCTCCCTTAGGCTCCACATGCCAGATTGGCTTGGCTCCTGGAATCTAAGACAAGGTTTGGTAAAACAGTTTTGACAGCTGGGCAAGACTGTATGTTTTAAGCTTAAAAAGTCGGTCTAGCCTGTTTGGCTTTGAGTTGCGCCCCTAGGATGCAAATGCTGGATTAACAGGGTTCCTGGTATCTGAAACAAGTTTTGGTAAGGCAATTTTGAGTTCCAGGTGAGGCTGAATGTGTTAAGACTTAATAGTCTGGTGAGACTATTTGGCTTTGACTTGCTCCCCTAGGCTGCAAATACTAGATTAACAGGGCTCCTGGTTTCTAAGGCTAGTTTTGGTAAAGCAGTTTTGGCAGCTACGTAAGTCAGTATGTTTTAAGATTAAATTGTCGGGTGAGCCTGTTTGGCTTTGAGTTGCTCCCCTAGGCTCCACATGCCAGATTGGCGGGGCTCCTGGAATCTAAGACAAGTTTTGGTAAAACAGTTTGGACAGCTAGGTAAGGCTGTATGCTTTAAGATTAAATAGTCGGGTGAGCGTGTTTGGCTTTGACTTGCGCCCCTAGGATGCAAATGCTGGAATAACAGGGTTCCTGGTATCTAAGACAAGTTTTGGTAAATCAGTTTTGGCGGCCAAATGGGGCTATATGTTTTAAGATTTAATAGTCGGGTGAGGCTATTTAGCTTTGCCTTGCTCACCTAGGATGCAAATGCTGGAATAACAGGGTTCCTGGTATCTAAGACAAGTTTTGGTAAATCAGTTCCGGCGGCCAGATGGGGTTGTATGTTTTAAGATTTAATAGTCGGGTGAGGCTATTTGGCTTTGACTTGCTCCCCTAGGCTCCACATGCCAGATTGTTGGGGCTCCTGGAATCTAAGACAAGTTTTGGTAAAACAGTTTTGACAGCTAGGTAAGGCTGTATGCTTTAAGATTAAATAGTCGGGTGAGCGTATTTGGCTTTGACTTGCGCCCCTAGGGTGCAAATGATGGAATAACAGGGTTCCTGGTTTCTAAGGCAAGTTTTGGTAAAGCTGTTTTGGCAGCTACGTAAGTCTGTATGTTTTAAGATTAAATTGTCGGGTGAGCGTGTTTGGCTTTGACTTGCGCCCCTAGGATGCAAATGCTGGAATAACAGGGTTCCTGGTATCTAAGACAAGTTTTGGGAAATCAGTTTTGGCGGCCAGATGGGGCTATATGTTTTTAAATTTAATAGTCGGGTGAGGCTATTTGGCTTTGCCTTGCTCCCCTAGGATGCAAATGCTGGTATAACAGGGTTCCTGGTATCTAAGACAAGATGTGGTAAATCAGTTCCGGCGGCCAGATGGGGTTGTATGTTTTAAGATTTAATAGTCGGGTGAGGCTATTTGGCTTTGACTTGCTCCCCTAGGCTCCACATGCCAGATTGGCGGGGCTCCTGGAATCTAAGACAAGTTTTGGTAAAACAGTTTTGACAGCTAGGTAAGGCTGTATGCTTTAAGATTAAATAGTCGGGTGAGCGTGTTTGGCTTTGACTTGCGCCCCTAGGATGCAAATGATGGAATAACAGGGTTCCTGGTTTCTAAGGCAAGTTTTGGTAAAGCAGCTTTGGCAACTACGTAAGTCTGTATGTTTTAAGATTAAATTGTCGGGTGAGCCTGTTTGGCTTTGACTTGCTCCCGTAGGCTCCACATGCCAGATTGGCTTGGCTCCTGGAATCTAAGACAAGGTTTGGTAAAACAGTTTTGACAGCTGGGCAAGACTGTATGTTTTAAGATTAAATAGTCGGTTGAGGCTGTTTGGCATTGACTTGCGCCCCTAGGATGCAAATGCTGGATTAACAGGGTTCCTGGTATCTGAAACAAGTTTTGGTAAGGCAATTTTGAGTTCCAGGTGAGGCTGAATGTGTTAAGACTTAATAGTCGGGTGAGACTATTTTGCTTTGACTTGCTCCCATAGGCTGCAAATGCTAGAATAACAGGGCTCCTGGTTTCTAAGGCAAGTTTTGGTAAAGCAGTTTTGGCAGCTACGTAAGTCTGTATGTTTTAAGATTAAATTGTCGGGTGAGCCTGTTTGGCTTTGAGTTGCTCCCCTAGGCTCCACATGCCAGATTGGCGGGGCACCTGGAATCTAAGACAAGTTTTGGTAAAACAGTTTTGACAGCTAGGTAAGGCTGTATGCTTTAACATTAAATAGTCGGGTGAGCGTGTTTGGCTTTGACTTGCGCCCCTAGGATGCAAATGCTGGAATAACAGGGTTCCTGGTATCTAAGACAAGTTTTGGGAAATCAGTTTTGGCGGCCAGATGGGGCTATATGTTTTTAAATTTAATAGTCGGGTGAGGCTATTTGGCTTTGCCTTGCTCCCCTAGGCTCCACATGCCAGATTGTTCGGGCTCCTGGAATCTAAGACAAGTTTTGGTAAAACAGTTTTGACAGCTAGGTAAGGCTGTATGCTTTAAGATTAAATAGTCGGGTGAGCGTGTTTGGCTTTGACTTGCGCCCCTAGGATGTAAATGATGGAATAACAGGGTTCCTGGTTTCTAAGGCAAGTTTTGGTAAAGCTGTTTTGGCAGCTACGTAAGTCTGTATGTTTTAAGATTAAATTGTCGGGTGAGCGTGTTTGGCTTTGACTTGCGCCCCTAGGATGCAAATGCTGGAATAACAGGGTTCCTGGTATCTAAGACAAGTTTTGGGAAATCAGTTTTGGCGGCCAGATGGGGCTATATGTTTTTAAATTTAATAGTCGGGTGAGCCTGTTTGGCTGTGACTTGCGCCCCTAGGATGCAAATGCTGGATAAACAGGGTTCCTGGTATCTGAAAAAAGGTTTGGTAAGGCAATTTTGAGTTCCAGGTGAGGCTGAATGTGTTAAGATTTATTAGTCGGGTGAGGCTATTTGGCTTTGTCTTGCTCCCCTAGGCTGCAAATGCTAGATTAACAGGGTTCCTGGTATCTGAGACAAGTTTTGGTAAATCAGTTTTGGCGGCCAGATGGGGCTATATGTTTTAGGATTAAATAGTTTTGGTAAAGCAGCTTTGGCAACTACGTAAGTCTGTATGTTTTAAGATTAAATTGTCGGGTGAGCCTGTTTGGCTTTGACTTGCTCCCTTAGGCTCCACATGCCAGATTGGCTTGGCTCCTGGAATCTAAGACAAGGTTTGGTAAAACAGTTTTGACAGCTGGGCAAGACTGTATGTTTTAAGCTTAAAAAGTCGGTCTAGCCTGTTTGGCTTTGAGTTGCGCCCCTAGGATGCAAATGCTGGATTAACAGGGTTCCTGGTATCTGAAACAAGTTTTGGTAAGGCAATTTTGAGTTCCAGGTGAGGCTGAATGTGTTAAGACTTAATAGTCTGGTGAGACTATTTGGCTTTGACTTGCTCCCCTAGGCTGCAAATACTAGATTAACAGGGCTCCTGGTTTCTAAGGCTAGTTTTGGTAAAGCAGTTTTGGCAGCTACGTAAGTCAGTATGTTTTAAGATTAAATTGTCGGGTGAGCCTGTTTGGCTTTGAGTTGCTCCCCTAGGCTCCACATGCCAGATTGGCGGGGCTCCTGGAATCTAAGACAAGTTTTGGTAAAACAGTTTGGACAGCTAGGTAAGGCTGTATGCTTTAAGATTAAATAGTCGGGTGAGCGTGTTTGGCTTTGACTTGCGCCCCTAGGATGCAAATGCTGGAATAACAGGGTTCCTGGTATCTAAGACAAGTTTTGGTAAATCAGTTTTGGCGGCCAAATGGGGCTATATGTTTTAAGATTTAATAGTCGGGTGAGGCTATTTAGCTTTGCCTTGCTCACCTAGGATGCAAATGCTGGAATAACAGGGTTCCTGGTATCTAAGACAAGTTTTGGTAAATCAGTTCCGGCGGCCAGATGGGGTTGTATGTTTTAAGATTTAATAGTCGGGTGAGGCTATTTGGCTTTGACTTGCTCCCCTAGGCTCCACATGCCAGATTGTTGGGGCTCCTGGAATCTAAGACAAGTTTTGGTAAAACAGTTTTGACAGCTAGGTAAGGCTGTATGCTTTAAGATTAAATAGTCGGGTGAGCGTGTTTGGCTTTGACTTGCGCCCCTAGGATGCAAATGATGGAATAACAGGGTTCCTGGTTTCTAAGGCAAGTTTTGGTAAAGCTGTTTTGGCAGCTACGTAAGTCTGTATGTTTTAAGATTAAATTGTCGGGTGAGCGTGTTTGGCTTTGACTTGCGCCCCTAGGATGCAAATGCTGGAATAACAGGGTTCCTGGTATCTAAGACAAGTTTTGGGAAATCAGTTTTGGCGGCCAGATGGGGCTATATGTTTTTAAATTTAATAGTCGGGTGAGGCTATTTGGCTTTGCCTTGCTCCCCTAGGATGCAAATGCTGGTATAACAGGGTTCCTGGTATCTAAGACAAGATGTGGTAAATCAGTTCCGGCGGCCAGATGGGGTTGTATGTTTTAAGATTTAATAGTCGGGTGAGGCTATTTGGCTTTGACTTGCTCCCCTAGGCTCCACATGCCAGATTGGCGGGGCTCCTGGAATCTAAGACAAGTTTTGGTAAAACAGTTTTGACAGCTAGGTAAGGCTGTATGCTTTAAGATTAAATAGTCGGGTGAGCGTGTTTGGCTTTGACTTGCGCCCCTAGGATGCAAATGATGGAATAACAGGGTTCCTGGTTTCTAAGGCAAGTTTTGGTAAAGCAGCTTTGGCAACTACGTAAGTCTGTATGTTTTAAGATTAAATTGTCGGGTGAGCCTGTTTGGCTTTGAGTTGCTCCCCTAGGCTCCACATGCCAGATTGGCGGGGCACCTGGAATCTAAGACAAGTTTTGGTAAAACAGTTTTGACAGCTAGGTAAGGCTGTATGCTTTAACATTAAATAGTCGGGTGAGCGTGTTTGGCTTTGACTTGCGCCCCTAGGATGCAAATGATGGAATAACAGGGTTCCTGGTATCTAAGACAAATTTTGGTAAATCAGTTTTGGCGGCCAAATGGGGCTATATGTTTTAGGATTAAATAGTTTTGGTAAAGCAGCTTTGGCAACTACGTAAGTCTGTATGTTTTAAGATTAAATTGTCGGGTGAGCCTGTTTGGCTTTGACTTGCTCCCTTAGGCTCCACATGCCAGATTGGCGGGGCTCCTGGAATCTAAGACAAGGTTTGGTAAAACAGTTTTGACAGCTGGGTAAGGCTGTATGCTTTAAGATTAAATAGTCGGGTGAGCGTGTTTGGCTTTGACTTGCGCCCCTAGGATGCAAATGCTGGAATAACAGGGTTCCTGGTATCTGAGACAAGTTTTGGTAAATCAGTTTTGGCGTCTATGGGGCTATATGTTTTAAGATTTAATAATCGGGTGAGCCTGTTTGGCTGTGACTTGCGCCCCTAGGAGGCAAATGCTGGATAAACAGGGTTCCTGGTATCTGAAACAAGTTTTGGTAAAGCAATTTTGAGTTCCAGGTGAGGCTGAATGTGTTAAAATTTATTAGTCGGGTGAGGCTATTTGACTTTGTCTTGCTCCCCTAGGCTGCAAATGCTAGATTAACGGGGTTCCTGGTATCTGAGACAAGTTTTGGTAAATCAGTTTTGGCGGCCAGATGGGGCTATATGTTTTAGGAGTAAATAGTTTTGGTAAAGCAGCTTTGGCAGCTACGTAAGTCAGTATGTTTTAAGATTAAATTGTCGGGTGAGCCTGTTTGGCTTTGAGTTGCTCCCCTAGGCTCCACATGCCAGATTGGCGGGGCTCCTGGAATCTAAGACAAGTTTTGGTAAAACAGTTTTGACAGCTAGGTAAGGCTGTATGCTTTAAGATTAAATAGTCGGGTGAGCGTGTTTGGCTTTGACTTGCGCCCCTAGGAGGCAAATGCTGGAATAACAGGGTTCCTGGTATCTGAGACAAGTTTTGGTAAATCAGTTTTGGCGTCTATGGGGCTATATGTTTTAAGATTTAATAATCGGGTGAGCCTGTTTGGCTGTGACTTGCGCCCCTAGGAGGCAAATGCTGGATAAACAGGGTTCCTGGTATCTGAAACAAGTTTTGGTAAAGCAATTTTGAGTTCCAGGTGAGGCTGAATGTGTTAAGATTTATTAGTCGGGTGAGGCTATTTGACTTTGTCTTGCTCCCCTAGGCTGCAAATGCTAGATTAACGGGGTTCCTGGTATCTGAGACAAGTTTTGGTAAATCAGTTTTGGCGGCCAGATGGGGCTATATGTTTTAGGATTAAATAGTTTTGGTAAAGCAGCTTTGGCAACTACGTAAGTCTGTATGTTTTAAGATTAAATTGTCGGGTGAGCCTGTTTGGCTTTGACTTGCTCCCTTAGGCTCCACATGCCAGATTGGCTTGGCTCCTGGAATCTAAGACAAGGTTTGGTAAAACAGTTTTGACAGCTGGGCAAGACTGTATGTTTTAAGTTTAAAAAGTCGGTCTAGCCTGTTTGGCTTTGAGTTGCGCCCCTAGGATGCAAATGCTGGATTAACAGGGTTCCTGGTATCTGAAACAAGTTTTGGTAAGGCAATTTTGAGTTCCAGGTGAGGCTGAATGTGTTAAGACTTAATAGTCTGGTGAGACTATTTGGCTTTGACTTGCTCCCCTAGGCTGCAAATACTAGATTAACAGGGCTCCTGGTTTCTAAGGCTAGTTTTGGTAAAGCAGTTTTGGCAGCTACGTAAGTCAGTATGTTTTAAGATTAAATTGTCGGGTGAGCCTGTTTGGCTTTGAGTTGCTCCCCTAGGCTCCACATGCCAGATTGGCGGGGCTCCTGGAATCTAAGACAAGTTTTGGTAAAACAGTTTTGACAGCTAGGTAAGGCTGTATGCTTTAAGATTAAATAGTCGGGTGAGCGTGTTTGGCTTTGACTTGCGCCCCTAGGATGCAAATGCTGGAATAACAGGGTTCCTGGTATCTAAGACAAGTTTTGGGAAATCAGTTTTGGCGGCCAGATGGGGCTATATGTTTTTAAATTTAATAGTCGGGTGAGGCTATTTGGCTTTGCCTTGCTCCCCTAGGATGCAAATGCTGGTATAACAGGGTTCCTGGTATCTAAGACAAGATGTGGTAAATCAGTTCCGGCGGCCAGATGGGGTTGTATGTTTTAAGATTTAATAGTCGGGTGAGGCTATTTGGCTTTGACTTGCTCCCCTAGGCTCCACATGCCAGATTGTTGGGGCTCCTGGAATCTAAGACAAGTTTTGGTAAAACAGTTTTGACAGCTAGGTAAGGCTGTATGCTTTAAGATTAAATAGTCGGGTGAGCGTGTTTGGCTTTGACTTGCGCCCCTAGGATGTAAATGATGGAATAACAGGGTTCCTGGTTTCTAAGGCAAGTTTTGGTAAAGCTGTTTTGGCAGCTACGTAAGTCTGTATGTTTTAAGATTAAATTGTCGGGTGAGCGTGTTTGGCTTTGACTTGCGCCCCTAGGATGCAAATGCTGGAATAACAGGGTTCCTGGTATCTAAGACAAGTTTTGGGAAATCAGTTTTGGCGGCCAGATGGGGCTATATGTTTTTAAATTTAATAGTCGGGTGAGCCTGTTTGGCTGTGACTTGCGCCCCTAGGATGCAAATGCTGGATAAACAGGGTTCCTGGTATCTGAAACAAGGTTTGGTAAGGCAATTTTGAGTTCCAGGTGAGGCTGAATGTGTTAAGATTTATTAGTCGGGTGAGGCTATTTGGCTTTGTCTTGCTCCCCTAGGCTGCAAATGCTAGATTAACAGGGTTCCTGGTATCTGAGACAAGTTTTGGTAAATCAGTTTTGGCGGCCAGATGGGGCTATATGTTTTAGGATTAAATAGTTTTGGTAAAGCAGCTTTGGCAACTACGTAAGTCTGTATGTTTTAAGATTAAATTGTCGGGTGAGCCTGTTTGGCTTTGACTTGCTCCCTTAGGCTCCACATGCCAGATTGGCTTGGCTCCTGGAATCTAAGACAAGGTTTGGTAAAACAGTTTTGACAGCTGGGCAAGACTGTATGTTTTAAGCTTAAAAAGTCGGTCTAGCCTGTTTGGCTTTGAGTTGCGCCCCTAGGATGCAAATGCTGGATTAACAGGGTTCCTGGTATCTGAAACAAGTTTTGGTAAGGCAATTTTGAGTTCCAGGTGAGGCTGAATGTGTTAAGACTTAATAGTCGGGTGAGACTATTTGGCTTTGACTTGCTCCCCTAGGCTGCAAATACTAGATTAACAGGGCTCCTGGTTTCTAAGGCTAGTTTTGGTAAAGCAGTTTTGGCAGCTACGTAAGTCAGTATGTTTTAAGATTAAATTGTCGGGTGAGCCTGTTTGGCTTTGAGTTGCTCCCCTAGGCTCCACATGCCAGATTGGCGGGGCTCCTGGAATCTAAGACAAGTTTTGGTAAAACAGTTTGGACAGCTAGGTAAGGCTGTATGCTTTAAGATTAAATAGTCGGGTGAGCGTGTTTGGCTTTGACTTGCGCCCCTAGGATGCAAATGCTGGAATAACAGGGTTCCTGGTATCTAAGACAAGTTTTGGTAAATCAGTTTTGGCGGCCAAATGGGGCTATATGTTTTAAGATTTAATAGTCGGGTGAGGCTATTTAGCTTTGCCTTGCTCACCTAGGATGCAAATGCTGGAATAACAGGGTTCCTGGTATCTAAGACAAGTTTTGGTAAATCAGTTCCGGCGGCCAGATGGGGTTGTATGTTTTAAGATTTAATAGTCGGGTGAGGCTATTTGGCTTTGACTTGCTCCCCTAGGCTCCACATGCCAGATTGTTGGGGCTCCTGGAATCTAAGACAAGTTTTGGTAAAACAGTTTTGACAGCTAGGTAAGGCTGTATGCTTTAAGATTAAATAGTCGGGTGAGCGTGTTTGGCTTTGACTTGCGCCCCTAGGATGCAAATGATGGAATAACAGGGTTCCTGGTTTCTAAGGCAAGTTTTGGTAAAGCTGTTTTGGCAGCTACGTAAGTCTGTATGTTTTAAGATTAAATTGTCGGGTGAGCGTGTTTGGCTTTGACTTGCGCCCCTAGGATGCAAATGCTGGAATAACAGGGTTCCTGGTATCTAAGACAAGTTTTGGGAAATCAGTTTTGGCGGCCAGATGGGGCTATATGTTTTTAAATTTAATAGTCGGGTGAGGCTATTTGGCTTTGCCTTGCTCCCCTAGGATGCAAATGCTGGTATAACAGGGTTCCTGGTATCTAAGACAAGATGTGGTAAATCAGTTCCGGCGGCCAGATGGGGTTGTATGTTTTAAGATTTAATAGTCGGGTGAGGCTATTTGGCTTTGACTTGCTCCCCTAGGCTCCACATGCCAGATTGGCGGGGCTCCTGGAATCTAAGACAAGTTTTGGTAAAACAGTTTTGACAGCTAGGTAAGGCTGTATGCTTTAAGATTAAATAGTCGGGTGAGCGTGTTTGGCTTTGACTTGCGCCCCTAGGATGCAAATGATGGAATAACAGGGTTCCTGGTTTCTAAGGCAAGTTTTGGTAAAGCAGCTTTGGCAACTACGTAAGTCTATATGTTTTAAGATTAAATTGTCGGGTGAGCCTGTTTGGCTTTGACTTGCTCCCGTAGGCTCCACATGCCAGATTGGCTTGGCTCCTGGAATCTAAGACAAGGTTTGGTAAAACAGTTTTGACAGCTGGGCAAGACTGTATGTTTTAAGATTAAATAGTCGGTTGAGGCTGTTTGGCTTTGACTTGCGCCCCTAGGATGCAAATGCTGGATTAACAGGGTTCCTGGTATCTGAAACAAGTTTTGGTAAGGCAATTTTGAGTTCCAGGTGAGGCTGAATGTGTTAAGACTTAATAGTCGGGTGAGACTATTTTGCTTTGACTTGCTCCCATAGGCTGCAAATGCTAGAATAACAGGGCTCCTGGTTTCTAAGGCAAGTTTTGGTAAAGCAGTTTTGGCAGCTACGTAAGTCTGTATGTTTTAAGATTAAATTGTCGGGTGAGCCTGTTTGGCTTTGAGTTGCTCCCCTAGGCTCCACATGCCAGATTGGCGGGGCACCTGGAATCTAAGACAAGTTTTGGTAAAACAGTTTTGACAGCTAGGTAAGGCTGTATGCTTTAAGATTAAATAGTCGGGTGAGCGTGTTTGGCTTTGACTTGCGCCCCTAGGATGCAAATGATGGAATAACAGGGTTCCTGGTATCTAAGACAAGTTTTGGTAAATCAGTTTTGGCGGCCAAATGGGGCTATATGTTTTAAGATTTAATAGTCGGGTGAGGCTATTTGGCTTTGCCTTGCTCCACTAGGATGCAACTGCTGGAATAACAGGGTTCCAGGTATCTAAGACAAGTTTTGGTAAATCAGTTCCGGCGGCCAGATGGGGTTGTATGTTTTAAGAGTAAATAGTCGGGTGAGGCTATTTGGCTTTGACTTGCTCCCCTAGGCTCCACATGCCAGATTGCCGGGGCTCCTGGAATCTAAGACAAGTTTTGGTAAAACAGTTTTGACATCTGGGCAAGACTGTATGCTTTAAGATTAAATAGTCGGGTGAGCGTGTTTGGCTTTGACTTGCGCCCCTAGGATGCAAATGATGGAATAACAGGGTTCCTGGTTTCTAAGGCAAGTTTTGGTAAAGCAGTTTTGGCAGCTATGTAAGTCTGTATGTTTTAAGATTAAATTGTCGGGTGAGCCTGTTTGGCTTTGACTTGCTCCCCTAGGCTCCACATGCCAGATTGGCGGGGCTCCTGGAATCTAAGACCAGTTTTGGTAAAACAGTTTTGACAGCTAGGTAAGGCTGTATGCTTTACGATTAAATAGTCGGTTGAGCCTGTTTGGCTTTGAGTTGCGCCCCTAGGATGCAAATGCTGGATTAACAGGGTTCCTGGTATCTGAAACAAGTTTTGGTAAGGCAATTTTGAGTTCCAGGTGAGGCTGAATGTGTTAAGACTTAATAGTCGGGTGAGACTATTTTGCTTTGACTTGCTCCCCTAGGCTGGAAATGCTAGATTAACAGGGCTCCTGGTTTCTAAGGCAAGGTTTGGTAAAGCAGTTTTGGCAGCTACGTAAGTCTGTATAATTTAAGATTAAATTGTCGGGTGAGCCTGTTTGGCTTTGACTTGCTCCCCTAGGCTCCACATGCCAGATTGGCGGGGCTCCTGGAATCTTAGACAAGTTTAGGTAAAACAGTTTTGACAGCTGGGTAAGACTGTATGTTTTAAGATTAAATAGTCGGTGTGAGCCTGTTTGGCTTTGAGTTGCGCCCCTAGGATGCAAATGCTGGATTAACAGGGTTCCTGGTATTTAAGACAAGTTTTGGTAAATCAGTTTTGGCGTCTATGGGGCTATATGTTTTAAGATTTAATAGTCGGGTGAGCCTGTTTGGCTTTGACTTGCGCCCCTAGGATGCAAATGCTGGATAAACAGGGTTCCTGGTATCTGAAACAAGTTTTGGTAAAGCAATTTTGAGTTCCAGGTGAGGCTGAATGTGTTAAGATTTATTAGTCGGGTGAGGCTATTTGGCTTTGTCTTGCTCCCCTAGGCTGCAAATGCTAGATTAACAGGGTTCCTGGTATCTGAGACAAGTTTTGGTAAATCAGTTTTGGCCGCCAGATGGGGCTATATGTTTTAGGATTAAATAGTTTTGGTAAAGCAGCTTTGGCAACTACGTAAGTCTGTATGTTTTAAGATTAAATTGTCGGGTGAGCCTGTTTGGCTTTGACTTGCTCCCTTAGGCTCCACATGCCAGATTGGCTTGGCTCCTGGAATCTAAGACAAGGTTTGGTAAAACAGTTTTGACAGCTGGGCATGACTGTATGTTTTAAGATTAAATAGTCGGTCTAGCCTGTTTGGCTTTGAGTTGCGCCCCTAGGATGCAAATGCTGGATTAACAGGGTTCCTGGTATCTGAAACAAGTTTTGGTAAGGCAATTTTGAGTTCCAGGTGAGGCTGAATGTGTTAAGACTTAATAGTCGGGTGAGACTATTTTGCTTTGACTTGCTCCACTAGGCTGCAAATGCTAGATTAACAGGGCTCCTGGTTTCTAAGGCAAGTTTTGGTAAAGCAGTTTTGGCAGCTACGTAAGTCTGTATGTTTTAAGATTAAATTGTCAGGTGAGCCTGTTTGTCTTTGACTTGCTCCCCTAGGCTCCACATGCCAGATTGGCGGGGCTCCTGGAATCTAAGACAAGTTTTGGTAAAACAGTTTTGACAGCTAGGTAAGGTTGTATGCTTTAAGATTCAATAGTTGGAAGAGCGTGTTTGGCTTTGACTTGCGCCCCTAGGATGCAAATGCTGGAATAACAGGGTTTCTGGTATCTAAGACAAGTTTTGGTAAATCAGTTTTGGCGGCCAGGTGGGGCTATATGTTTTAAGATTTAATAGTCGGGTGAGCCTGTTTGGTTTTGACTTGCTCCCCTAGGCTCCACATGCCAGATTGGCGGGGCTTTTGGAATCTAAGACAAGGTTTGGTAAAACAGTTTTGGCAGCTGGGCAAGACTATATGTTTTAAGATTAAATAGTCGGTTGAGCCTATTTGGCTTTGACTTGCGCCCCTAGGATGCGAATGCTGGATTAACAGGGTTCCTGGTATCTGAAACAAGTTTTGGTATGGCAATTTTGAGTTCCAGGTGAGGCTGAATGTTTTATGTTTCGTGTGAGACTATTTGGCTTTGACTTTCTCCCCTAGGCGGCACATGCCAGATTGGCGGGTCTCCTGGAATCTAAAAAAGGTTTTGGTAAAACAGTTTTAACAGCTACGTAAGTCTGTATGTTTTAAGTTTAAATAGTCGGGTGAGTCTGTTTGACTTTGACTTGCTCCCCTAGGATGCAAATGCTGGATTAACAGGGTTCCTGATATCTGAGACAAGTTTTGGTAAATCAGTTTTGGCGGCCAGATGGGGCTATATGTTTTTAAATTTAATAGTCGGGTGAGAATATTTGTCTTTGTCTTGCTCCCCTAGGCTGCAAATGCTAGATTAACGGGGTTCCTGGTAACTGAGATAAGTTTTGGTAAAACAGTTTTGGCGGCAAGATGGGGCTATATGTTTTAGGATTAAATAGTCAGATGAGCCCGCTTGGCTTTGACTTGCTCCACTAGGCTGCACATGCCAGATTGGCGGTGCTCCTGGAATCTAAGACAAGTTTTGGTAAAACAGTTTTGACAGCTAGGTAAGGCTGTATGCTTTAAGATTAAATAGTCGGGTGAGCGTGTTTGGCTTTGACTTGCGCCCCTAGGATGAAAATGCTGGAATAACAGGGTTCCTGGCATCTAAGACAAGTTTTGGTAAATCATTTTTGGCGGCCAGATGGGGCTTTATGTTTTAAGATTAAATAGTCGGGAGTGCCTGTTTGGCTTTGACTTGCGCCCCTAGGATGCAAATGCTAGATTAACAGGGCTCCTGGTTTCTAAGGCAAGTTTTGGTAAAGCAGTTTTGGCAGCTACGTAAGTCTGTATGTTTTAAGATTAAATAGTCGGGTGAGCCTGTTTGGCTTTCACTTGCTCCCCTAGGCTCCACATGCCAGATTGGCGGGGCTCCTGGAATCTTAGACAAGTTTAGGTAAAACAGTTTTGACAGCTAGGTAAGGCTGTATGCTTTAAGATTAAATAGTCGGGTGAGCGTGTTTGGCTTTGACTTGCTCCCCTAGGATGCAAATGCTGGAATAACAGCGTTCCTGGTATCTAAGACAAGTTTTCGTGCATCAGTTTTGGCGGCCAGGTGGGGCTATATTTTTTAAGATTTAATAGTCGGGTGAGCCTGTTTGGCTTTGACTTGCGCCCCTAGGATGCAAATGCTGGATAAACAGGGTTCCTGGTATCTGAAACAAGTTTTGGTAAAGCAATTTTGAGTTCCAGGTGAGGCTGAATGTGTTAAGATTTATTAGTCGGGTGAGGCTATTTGGCTTTGTCTTGCTCCCCTAGGCTGCAAATGCTAGATTAACAGGGTTCCTGGTATCTGAGACAAGTTTTGGTAAATCAGTTTTGGCGGCCAGATGGGGCTATATGTTTTAGGATTAAATAGTTTTGGTAAAGCAGCTTTGGCAACTACGTAAGTCTGTATGTTTTAAGATTAAATTGTCGGGTGAGCCTGTTTGGCTTTGACTTGCTCCCTTAGGCTCCACATGCCAGATTGGCTTGGCTCCTGGAATCTAAGACAAGGTTTGGTAAAACAGTTTTGACAGCTGGGCAAGACTGTATGTTTTAAGATTAAATAGTCGGTCTAGCCTGTTTGGCTTTGAGTTGCGCCCCTAGGATGCAAATGCTGGATTAACAGGGTTCCTGGTATCTGAAACAAGTTTTGGTAAGGCAATTTAGAGTACCAGGTGAGGCTGAATGTGTTCAGACTTAATAGTCGGGTGAGACTATTTTGCTTTGACTTGCTCCCATAGGCTGCAAATGCTAGAATAACAGGGCTCCTGGTTTCTAAGGCAAGTTTTGGTAAAGCAGTTTTGGCAGCTACGTAAGTCTGTATGTTTTAAGATTAAATTGTCAGGTGAGCCTGTTTGGCTTTGACTTGCTCCCCTAGGCTCCATATGCCAGATTGGCGGGGCTCCTGGAATCTAAGACAAGTTTTGGTAAAACAGTTTTGACAGCTAGGTAAGGTTGTATGCTTTAAGATTAAATAGTCGGAAGAGCGTGTTTGGCTTTGACTTGCGCCCCTAGGATGCAAATGCTGGAATAACAGGGTTTCTGGTATCTAAGACAAGTTTTGGTAAATCAGTTTTGGCGGCCAGATGGGGCTATATGTTTTAAGATTTAATAGTCGGGTGAGCCTGTTTGGCTTTGACTTGCGCCCCTAGGATGCAAATGCTGGATAACCAGGGTTCCTGGAATCTGAGACAAGTTTTGGTAAGGCAATTCTGAGTTCCAGATGAGGCTGAATGTGTTCAGACTTAATAGTCGGATGAGACTATTTTGCTTTGACTTGCTCCCCTAGGCTGCAAATGCTAGATTAACAGGGCTCCTGGTTTCTAAGGCAAGTTTTGGTAAAGCAGTTTTGGCAGCCAGATGGGGCTGTATGTTTTAAGATTAAATTCTCGGGTGAGCCTGTTTGGTTTTGACTTGCTCCCCTAGGCTCCACATGCCAGATTGGCCGGGCTCCTGGAATCTAAGACAAGGTTTGGTAAAACAGTTTTGGCAGCTGGGCAAGACTGTATGTTTTAAGATTAAATAGTCGGTTGAGCCTATTTGGCCTTGACTTGCGCCCCTAGGATGCAAATGCTGGATTAACAGGGTTCCTGGTATCTGAAACAAGTTTTGGTATGGCAATTTTGAGTTCCAGGTGAGGCTGAATGTTTTATGTTTCGTGTGAGACCATTTGGCTTTGACTTTCTCCCCTAGGCGGCACATGCCAGATTGGCGGGGCTCCTGGAATCTAAAAAAGGTTTTGGTAAAACAGTTTTAACAGCTACGTAAGTCTGTATGTTTTAAGTTTAAATAGTCGGGTGAGTCTGTTTGACTTTGACTTGCTCCCCTAGGATGCAAATGCTGGATTAACAGGGTTCCTGATATCTGAGACAAGTTTTGGTAAATCAGTTTTGGCGGCCAGATGGGGCTATATGTTTTAAAATTTAATAGTCGGGTTAGAATATTTGGCTTTGTCTTGCTCCCCTAGGCTGCAAATGCTAGATTAACAGGGTTCCTGGTAACTGAGATAAGTTTTGGTAAATCAGTTTTGGCGGCAAGATGGGGCTATATGTTTTAGGATTAAATAGTCGGATGAGCCTGTTTGGCTTTGACTTGCTCCACTAGGCTGCACATGCCAGATTGGCGGTGCTCCTGGAATCTAAGACAAGTTTTGGTAAAACCGTTTTGACAGCTAGGTAAGGCTGTATGCTTTAAGATTAAATAGTCGGGTGAGAGTGTTTGGCTTTGACTTGCGCCCCTAGGATGCAAATGCTGGAATAACAGGGTTCCTGGCATCTAAGACAAGTTTTGGTAAATCATTTTTGGCGGCCAGATGGGGCTATATGTTTTAAGATTTAATAGTCGGGAGAGCCTGTTTGGCTTTGACTTGCGCCCCTAGGATGCAAATGCTGCATTAACAGGGTTCCTGGTATCTGAGACAAGTTTTGGTAAAGCAGCTTTGGCAGCTACGTAAGTCTGTATGTTTTAAGATTAAATTGTCGGGTGAGCCTGTTTGGCTTTGACTTGCTCCCTTAGGCTCCACATGCCAGATTGGCTTGGCTCCTGGAATCTAAGACAAGGTTTGGTAAAACAGTTTTGACAGCTGGGCAAGACTGTATGTTTTAAGATTAAATAGTCGGTCTAGCCTGTTTGGCTTTGAGTTGCGCCCCTAGGATGCAAATGCTGGATTAACAGGGTTCCTGGTATCTGAAACAAGTTTTGGTAAGGCAATTTTGAGTACCAGGTGAGGCTGAATGTGTTAAGACTTAATAGTCGGGTGAGACTATTTTGCTTTGACTTGCTCCCATAGGCTGCAAATGCTAGATAAACAGGGCTCCTGGTTTCTAAGGCAAGTTTTGGTAAATCAGTTTTGGCGGCAAGGTGGGGCTGTATGTTTTAGGATTAAATAGTCGGATGAGCCTGTTTGGCTTTGACTTGCTCCCCTAGGCTGCACATGCCAGATTGGCGGGGCTCCTGGAATCTAAGACAAGTTTTGGTAAAACAGTTTTGACAGCTAGGTAAGGTTGTATGCTTTAAGATTAAATAGTCTGGAAGAGCGTGTTTGGCTTTGACTTGCGCCCCTAGGATGCAAATGCTGGAATAACAGGGTTTCTGGTATCTAAGACAAGTTTTGGTAAATCAGTTTTGGCGGCCAGATGGGGCTATATGTTTTAAGATTTAATAGTCGGGTGAGCCTGTTTGGCTTTGACTTGCGCCCCTAGGATGCAAATGCTGGATAACCAGGGTTCCTGGAATCTGAGACAAGTTTTGGTAAGGCAATTCTGAGTTCCAGGTGAGGCTGAATGTGTTCAGACTTAATAGTCGGATGAGACTATTTTGCTTTGACTTGCTCCCCTAGGCTGCAAATGCTAGATTAACAGGGCTCCTGGTTTCTAAGGCAAGTTTTGGTAAAGCAGTTTAGGCAGCCAGATGGGGCTGTATGTTTTAAGATTAAATTCTCGGGTGAGCCTGTTTGGTTTTGACTTGCGCCCCTAGGCTCCACATGCCAGATTGGCGGGGCTTCTGGAATCTAAGACAAGGTTTGGTAAAACAGTTTTGGCAGCTGGGCAAGACTGTATGTTTTAAGATTAAATAGTCGGTTGAGCCTATTTGGCCTTGACTTGCGCCCCTAGGATGCAAATGCTGGATTAACAGGGTTCCTGGTATCTGAAACAAGTTTTGGTATGGCAATTTTGAGTTCCAGGTGAGGCTGAATGTTTTATGTTTCGTGTGAGACCATTTGGCTTTGACTTTCTCCCCTAGGCGGCACATGCCAGATTGGCGGGGCTCCTGGAATCTAAAAAGGTTTTGGTAAAACAGTTTTAACAGCTACGTAAGTCTGTATGTTTTAAGTTTAAATAGTCGGGTGAGTCTGTTTGACTTTGACTTGTTCCCCTAGGATGCAAATGCTGGATTAACAGGGTTCCTGATATCTGAGACAAGTTTTGGTAAATCAGTTTTGGCGGCCAGATGGGGCTATATGTTTTAAAATTTAATAGTCGGGTGAGAATATTTGGCTTTGTCTTGCTCCCCTAGGCTGCAAATGCTAGATTAACAGGGTTCCTGGTAACTGAGATAAGTTTTGGTAAATCAGTTTTGGCGGCAAGATGGGGCTATATGTTTTAGGATTAAATAGTCGGATGAGCCTGTTTGGCTTTGACTTGCTCCACTAGGCTGCACATGCCAGATTGGCGGTGCTCCTGGAATCTAAGACAAGTTTTGGTAAAACCGTTTTGACAGCTAGGTAAGGCTGTATGCTTTAAGATTAAATAGTCGGGTGAGAGTGTTTGGCTTTGACTTGCGCCCCCAGGATGCAAATGCTGGAATAACAGGGTTCCTGGCATCTAAGACAAGTTTTGGTAAATCATTTTTGGCGGCCAGATGGGGCTATATGTTTTAAGATTTAATAGTCGGGAGAGCCTGTTTGGCTTTGACTTGCGCCCCTAGGATGCAAATGCTGCATTAACAGGGTTCCTGGTATCTGAGACAAGTTTTGGTAAAGCAGCTTTGGCAACTACGTAAGTCTGTATGTTTTAAGATTAAATTGTCGGGTGAGCCTGTTTGGCTTTGACTTGCTCCCTTAGGCTCCACATGCCAGATTGGCTTGGCTCCTGGAATCTAAGACAAGGTTTCGTAGAACAGTTTTGACAGCTGGGCAAGACTGTATGTTTTAAGATTAAATAGTCGGTCTAGCCTGTTTGGCTTTGAGTTGCGCCCCTAGGATGCAAATGCTGGATTAACAGGGTTCCTGGTATCTGAAACAAGTTTTGGTAAGGCAATTTTGAGTACCAGGTGAGGCTGAATGTGTTAAGACTTAATAGTCGGGTGAGACTATTTTGCTTTGACTTGCTCCCATAGGCTGCAAATGCTAGATTAACAGGGCTCCTGGTTTCTAAGGCAAGTTTTGGTAAATCAGTTTTGGCAGCAAGATGGGGCTATATGTTTTAAGATTAAATTGTCGGATGAGCCTGTTTGGCTTTGACTTGCTCCCCTAGGCTGCACATGCCAGATTGGCGGGGCTCCTGGAATCTAAGACAAGTTTTGGTAAAACAGTTTTGACAGCTAGGTAAGGTTGTATGCTTTAAGATTAAATAGTCTGGTGAGCGTGTTTGGCTTTGACTTGCGCCCCTAGGATGCAAATGCTGGAATAACAGGGTTTCTGGTATCTAAGACAAGTTTTGGTAAATCAGTTTTGGCGGCCAGATGGGGCTATATGTTTTAAGATTTAATAGTCGGGTGAGCCTGTTTGGCTTTGACTTGCGCCCCTAGGATGCAAATGCAGGATAACCAGGGTTCCTGGAATCTGAGACAAGTTTTGGTAAGGCAATTCTGAGTTCCAGATGAGGCTGAATGTGTTCAGACTTAATAGTCGGATGAGACTATTTTGCTTTGACTTGCTCCCCTAGGCTGCAAATGCTAGATTAACAGGGCTCCTGGTTTCTAAGGCAAGTTTTGGTAAAGCAGTTTTGGCAGCCAGATGGGGCTGTATGTTTTAAGATTAAATTCTCGGGTGAGCCTGTTTGGTTTTGACTTGCGCCCCTAGGCTCCACATGCCAGATTGGCGGGGCTTCTGGAATCTAAGACAAGGTTTGGTAAAACAGTTTTGGCAGCTGGGCAAGACTGTATGTTTTAAGATTAAATAGTCGGTTGAGCCTATTTGGCCTTGACTTGCGCCCCTAGGATGCAAATGCTGGATTAACAGGGTTCCTGGTATCTGAAACAAGTTTTGGTATGGCAATTTTGAGTTCCAGGTGAGGCTGAATGTTTTATGTTTCGTGTGAGACCATTTGGCTTTGACTTTCTCCCCTAGGCGGCACATGCCAGATTGGCGGGGCTCCTGGAATCTAAAAAAGGTTTTGGTAAAACAGTTTTAACAGCTACGTAAGTCTGTATGTTTTAAGTTTAAATAGTCGGGTGAGTCTGTTTGACTTTGACTTGTTCCCCTAGGATGCAAATGCTGGATTAACAGGGTTCCTGATATCTGAGACAAGTTTTGGTAAATCAGTTTTGGCGGCCAGATGGGGCTATATGTTTTAAAATTTAATAGTCGGGTGAGAATATTTGGCTTTGTCTTGCTCCCCTAGGCTGCAAATGCTAGATTAACAGGGTTCCTGGTAACTTAGATAAGTTTTGGTAAATCAGTTTTGGCGGCAAGATGGGGCTATATGTTTTAGGATTAAATAGTCGGATGAGCCTGTTTGGCTTTGACTTGCTCCACTAGGCTGCACATGCCAGATTGGCGGTGCTCCTGGAATCTAAGACAAGTTTTCGTAAAACCGTTTTGACAGCTAGGTAAGGCTGTATGCTTTAAGATTAAATAGTCGGGTGAGAGTGTTTGGCTTTGACTTGCGCCCCTAGGATGCAAATGCTGGAATAACAGGGTTCCTGGCATCTAAGACAAGTTTTGGTAAATCATTTTTGGCGGCCAGATGGGGCTATATGTTTTAAGATTTAATAGTCGGGAGAGCCTGTTTGGCTTTGACTTGCGCCCCTAGGATGCAAATGCTGCATTAACAGGGTTCCTGGTATCTGAGACAAGTTTTGGTAAAGCAGCTTTGGCAGCTACGTAAGTCTGTATGTTTTAAGATTAAATTGTCGGGTGAGCCTGTTTGGCTTTGACTTGCTCCCTTAGGCTCCACATGCCAGATTGGCTTGGCTCCTGGAATCTAAGACAAGGTTTGGTAAAACAGTTTTGACAGCTGGGCAAGACTGTATGTTTAAAGATTAAATAGTCGGTCTAGCCTGTTTGGCTTTGAGTTGCGCCCCTAGGATGCAAATGCTGTATTAACAGGGTTCCTGGTATCTGAAACAAGTTTTGGTAAGGCCATTTTGAGTACCAGGTGAGGCTGAATGTGTTAAGACTTAATAGTCGGGTGAGACTATTTTGCTTTGACTTGCTCCCATAGGCTGCAAATGCTAGAATAACAGGGCTCCTGGTTTCTAAGGCAAGTTTTGGTAAAGCAGTTTTGGCAGCTACGTAAGTCTGTATGTTTTAAGATTAAATTGTCAGGTGAGCCTGTTTGGCTTTGACTTGCTCCCCTAGGCTCCACATGCCAGATTGGCGGGGCTCCTGGAATCTAAGACAAGTTTTGGTAAAACAGTTTTGACAGCTAGGTATGGTTGTATGCTTTAAGATTAAGTAGTCGGAAGAGCGTGTTTGGCTTTGACTTGCGCCCCTAGGATGCAAATGCTGGAATAACTGCGTTTCTGGTATCTAAGACAAGTTTTGGTAAATCAGTTTTGGCGGCCAGATGGGGCTATATGTTTTAAGATTTAATAGTCGGGTGAGCCTGTTTGGCTTTGACTTGCGCCCCTAGGATGCCAATGCTGGATAACCAGGGTTCCTGGAATCTGAGACAAGTTTTGGTAAGGCAATTCTGAGTTCCAGGTGAGGCTGAATGTGTTCAGACTTAATAGTCGGATGAGATTATTTTGCTTTGACTTGCTCCCCTAGGCTGCAAATGCTGGATTAACAGGGCTCCTGGTTTCTAAGGCAAGTTTTGGTAAAGCAGTTTTGGCAGCTAGATGGGGCTGTATGTTTTAAGATTAAATTCTCGGGTGAGCCTGTTTGGTTTTGACTTGCTCCCCTAGGCTCCACATGCCAGATTGGCGGGGCTTCTGGAATCTAAGACAAGGTTTGGTAAAACAGTTTTGGCAGCTGGGCAAGACTGTATGTTTTAAGATTAAATAGTCGGTTGAGCCTATTTGGCCTTGACTTGCGCCCCTAGGATGCAAATGCTGGATTAACAGGGTTCCTGGTATCTGAAACAAGTTTTGGTATGGCAATTTTGAGTTCCAGGTGAGGCTGAATGTTTTATGTTTCGTGTGAGACCATTTGGCTTTGACTTTCTCCCCTAGGCGGCACATGCCAGATTGGCGGGGCTCCTGGAATCTAAAAAAGGTTTTGGTAAAACAGTTTTAACAGCTACGTAAGTCTGTATGTTTTAAGTTTAAATAGTCGGGTGAGTCTGTTTGACTTTGACTTGTTCCCCTAGGATGCAAATGCTGGATTAACAGGGTTCCTGATATCTGAGACAAGTTTTGGTAAATCAGTTTTGGCGGCCAGATGGGGCTATATGTTTTAAAATTTAATAGTCGGGTGAGAATATTTGGCTTTGACTTGCTCCCCTAGGCTGCAAATGCTAGATTAACAGGGTTCCTGGTAACTGAGATAAGTTTTGGTAAATCAGTTTTGGCGGCAAGATGGGGCTATATGTTTTAGGATTAAATAGTCAGATGAGCCTGTTTGGCTTTGACTTGCTCCACTAGGCTGCACATGCCAGATTGGCGGTGCTCCTGGAATCTAAGACAAGTTTTGGTAAAACAGTTTTGACAGCTAGGTAAGGCTGTATGCTTTAAGATTAAATAGTCGGGTGAGCGTGTTTGGCTTTGACTTGCGCCCCTAGGATGAAAATGCTGGAATAACAGGGTTCCTGGCATCTAAGACAAGTTTTGGTCAAATCATTTTTGGCGGCCAGATGGGGCTATATGTTTTAAGATTTAATAGTCGGGAGAGCCTGTTTGGCTTTGACTTGCGCCCCTAGGATGAAAATGCTGCATTAACAGGGTTCCTGGTATCTGAGACAAGTTTTGGTAAAGCAGCTTTGGCAACTACGTAAGTCTGTATGTTTTAAGATTAAATTGTCGGGTGAGCCTGTTTGGCTTTGACTTGCTCCCTTAGGCTCCACATGCCAGATTGGCTTGGCTCCTGGAATCTAAGACAAGGTTTGGTAAAACAGTTTTGACAGCTGGGCAAGACTGTATGTTTTAAGATTAAATAGTCGGTCTAGCCTGTTTGGCTTTGAGTTGCGCCCCTAGGATGCAAATGCTGGATTAACAGGGTTCCTGGTATCTGAAACAAGTTTTGGTAAGGCAATTTTGAGTACCAGGTGAGGCTGAATGTGTTAAGACTTAATAGTCGGGTGAGACTATTTTGCTTTGACTTGCTCCCATAGGCTGCAAATGCTAGATTAACAGGGCTCCTGGTTTCTAAGGCAAGTTTTGGTAAAGCAGTTTTGGCAGCTACGTAAGTCTGTATGTTTTAAGATTAAATTGTCAGGTGAGCCTGTTTGGCTTTGACTTGCTCCCCTAGGCTCCACATGCCAGATTGGCGGGGCTCCTCGAATCTAAGACAAGTTTTGGTAAAACAGTTTTGACAGCTAGGTAAGGTTGTATGCTTTAAGATTAAATAGTCGGAAGAGCGAGTTCGGCTTTGACTTGCGCCCCTAGGATGCAAATGCTGGAATAACAGGGTTCCTGGTATCTAAGACAAGTTTTGGTAAATCAGTTTTGGCGGCCAGATGGGGCTATATGTTTTAAGATTTAATAGTCGGGTGAGCCTGTTTGGCTTTGACTTGCGCCCCTAGGATGCAAATGCTGGATAACCAGGGTTCCTGGAATCTGAGACAAGTTTTGGTAAGGCAATTCTGAGTTCCAGGTGAGGCTGAATGTGTTCAGACTTAATAGTCGGATGAGATTATTTTGCTTTGACTTGCTCCCCTAGGCTTCAAATGCTAGATTAACAGGGCTCCTGGTTTCTAAGGCAAGTTTTGGTAAAGCAGTTTTGGCAGCCAGATGGGGCTGTATGTTTTAAGATTAAATTCTCGGGTGAGCCTGTTTGGTTTTGACTTGCTCCCCTAGGCTCCACATGCCAGATTGGCGGGGCTTCTGGAATCTAAGACAAGGTTTGGTAAAACAGTTTTGGCAGCTGGGCAAGACTGTATGTTTTAAGATTAAATAGTCGGTTGAGCCTATTTGGCCTTGACTTGCGCCCCTAGGATGCAAATGCTGGATTAACAGGGTTCCTGGTATCTGAAACAAGTTTTGGTATGGCAATTTTGATCCCCTAGGCGGCACATGCCAGATTGGCGGGGCTCCTGGAATCTAAAAAAGCTTTGGTAGAACAGTTTTGACAGCTACGTAAGTCTGTATGTTTTAAGTTTAAATAGTCGGGTGAGTCTGTTTGACTTTGACTTGTTCCCCTAGGATGCAAATGCTGGATAAACAGGGTTCCTGATATCTGAGACAAGTTTTAGTCAATCAGTTTTGGCGGCCAGATGGGGCTATATGTTTTAAAATTTAATAGTCGGGTGAGAATATTTGGCTTTGTCTTGCTCCCCTAGGCTGCAAATGCTAGATTAACAGGGTTCCTGGTAACTGAGATAAGTTTTGGTAAATCAGTTTTGGCGGCGAGATGGGGCTATATGTTTTAGGATTAAATAGTCAGATGAGCCTGTTTGGCTTTGACTTGCTCCACTAGGCTGCACATGCCAGATTGGCGGTGCTGCTGGAATCTAAGACAAGTTTTGGTAAAACAGTTTTGACAGCTAGGTAAGGCTGTATGCTTTAAGATTAAATAGTCGGGTGAACGTGTTTGGCTTTGACTTGCGCCCCTAGGATGAAAATGCTGGAATAACAGGGTTCCTGGCATCTAAGACAAGTTTTGGTAAATCATTTTTGGCGGCCAGATGGGGCTATATGTTTTAAGATTTAATAGTCGGGAGAGCCTGTTTGGCTTTGACTTGCGCCCCTAGGATGCAAATGCTGCATTAACAGGGTTCCTGGTATCTGAGACAAGTTTTGGTAAAGCAGCTTTGGCAACTACGTAAGTCTGTATGTTTTAAGATTAAATTGTCGGGTGAGCCTGTTTGGCTTTGACTTGCTCCCTTAGGCTCCACATGCCAGATTGGCTTGGCTCCTGGAATCTAAGACAAGGTTTGGTAAAACAGTTTTGACAGCTGGGCAAGACTGTATGTTTTAAGATTAAATAGTCGGTCTAGCCTGTTTGGCTTTGAGTTGCGCCCCTAGGATGCAAATGCTGGATTAACAGGGTTCCTGGTATCTGAAACAAGTTTTGGTAAGGCAATTTTGAGTACCAGGTGAGGCTGAATGTGTTAAGACTTAATAGTCGGGTGAGACTATTTTGCTTTGACTTGCTCCCATAGGCTGCAAATGCTAGATTAACAGGGCTCCTGGTTTCTAAGGCAAGTTTTGGTAAAGCAGTTTTGGCAGCTACGTAAGTCTGTATGTTTTAAGATTAAATTGTCAGGTGAGCCTGTTTGGCTTTCACTTGCTCCCCTACGCTCCACATGCCAGATTGGCGGGGCTCCTGGAATCTAAGACAAGTTTTGGTAAAACAGTTTTGACAGCTAGGTAAGGTTGTATGCTTTAAGATTAAATAGTCGGAAGAGCGTGTTTGGCTTTGACTTGCGCCCCTGGGATGCAAATGCTGGAATAACAGGGTTTCTGGTATCTAAGACAAGTTTTGGTAAATCAGTTCTGGCGGCCAGATGGGGCTATATATTTTAAGATTTAATAGTCGGGTGAGCCTGTTTGGCTTTGACTTGCGCCCCTAGGATGCCAATGCTGGATAACCAGGGTTCCTGGAATCTGAGACAAGTTTTGGTAAGGCAATTCTGAGTTCCAGGTGAGGCTGAATGTGTTCAGACTTAATAGTCGGATGAGACTATTTTGCTTTGACTTGCTCCCATAGGCTGCAAATGTTAGATTAACAGGGCGTCTGGTATCTAAGGCAAGTTTTGGTAAAGCAGTTTTGGCAGCTACGTAAGTCTTGTATGTTTTAAGATTATATTGTCAGGTGAGCCTGTTTGGCTTTGACTTGCTCCCCTAGGCTCCACATGCCAGATTGGCGGGGCTCCTGGAATCTAAGACAAGTTTTGGTAAAACAGTTTTGACAGCTAGGTAAGGTTGTATGCTTTAAGATTAAATAGTCGGAAGAGCGTGTTTGGCTTTGACTTGCGCCCCTAGGGATGCAAATGCTGGAATAACAGGGTTTCTGGTATCTAAGACAAGTTTTGGTAAATCAGTTTTGGCGGCCAGATGGGGCTATATGTTTTAAGATTTAATAGTCGGGTGAGCCTGTTTGGCTTTGTCTTGCTCCCTAGGCTGCAAATGCTAGATTAACAGGGCTCCTGGTTTCTAAGGCAAGTTTTGGTAAAGCAGTTTTTGCAGCCAGATGGGGCTGTATGTTTTAAGATTAAATTCTCGGGTGAGCCTGTTTGGTTTTGACTTGCTCCCCTAGGCTCCACATGCCAGATTGGCGGGGCTTCTGGAATCTAAGACAAGGTTTGGTAAAACAGTTTTGTCAGCTGGGCAAGACTGTATGTTTTAAGATTAAATAGTCGGTTGAGCCTATTTGGCCTTGACTTGCGCCCCTAGGATGCAAATGCTGGATTAACAGGGTTCCTGGTATCTGAAACAAGTTTTGGTATGGCAATTTTGAGTTCCAGGTGAGGCTGAATGTTTTATGATTTCGTGTGAGACCATTTGGCTTTGACTTTCTCCCCTAGGCGGCACATGCCAGATTGGCGGGGCTCCTGGAATCTAAAAAAGGTTTTGGTAAAACAGTTTTAACAGCTACGTAAGTCTGTATGTTTTAAGTTTAAATAGTCGGGTGAGTCTTTTTGACTTTGACTTGTTCCCCTAGGATGCAAATGCTGGATTAACAGGGTTCCTGATATCTGAGACAAGTTTTGGTAAATCAGTTTTGGCGGCCAGATGGGGCTATATGTTTTAAAATTTAATAGTCGGGTGAGAATATTTGGCTTTGTCTTGCTCCCCTAGGCTGCAAATGCTAGATTAACAGGGTTCCTGGTAGCTGAGATAAGTTTTCGGTAAATCAGTTTTGGCGGCAAGATGGGGCTATATGTTTTAGGATTAAATAGTCAGATGAGCCTGTTTGGCTTTGACTTGCTCCATTAGGCTGCACATGCCAGATTGGCGGTGCTCCTGGAATCTAAGACAAGTTTTGGTAAAACAGTTTTGACAGCTAGGTAAGGCTGTATGCTTTAAGATTAAATAGTCGGGTGAGCGTGTTTGGCTTTGACTTGCGCCCCTAGGATGAAAATGCTGGAATAACAGGGTTCCTGATATCTGAGACAAGTTTTGGTAAATCAGTTTTGGCGGCCAGATGGGGCTATATGTTTTAAAATTTAATAGTCGGGTGAGAATATTTGGCTATGTCTTGCTCCCCTAGGCTGCAAATGCTAGATTAACAGGGTTCCTGGTAGCTGAGATAAGTTTTCGGTAAATCAGTTTTGGCGGCAAGATGGGGCTATATGTTTTAGGATTAAATAGTCAGATGAGCCTGTTTGGCTTTGACTTGCTCCATTAGGCTGCACATGCCAGATTGGCTTGGCTCCTGGAATCTAAGACAAGGTTTGGTAAAACAGTTTTGACAGCTGGGAAGACTGTATGTTTAAGATTTAATAGTCGGGAGAGCGTGTTTGGCTTTGACTTTCGCCCCTAGGATGAAATGCTGCATTAACAGGGTTCCTGGTATCTGAGACAAGTTTTGGTAAAAGCAGCTTTGGCGGGCTACATAAGTCTGTATGTTTTAAGATTAAATTGTCGGGTGAGCTGTTTGGCTTTGGACTTGCTCCCTTAGGCTCCACATGCCAGATTGGCTTGGCTCCTGGAATCTAAGACAAGGTTTGGTAAAACAGTTTTGACAGCTGGGCAAGACTGTATGTTTTAAGATTAAATAGTCGGTCTAGCCTGTTTGGCTTTGAGTTGCGCCCCTAGGATGCCAATGCTGGATAACCAGGGTTCCTGGAATCTGAGACAAGTTTTGGTAAGGCAATTCTGAGTTCCAGGTGAGGCTGAATGTGTTCAGACTTAATAGTCGGATGAGACTATTTTGCTTTGACTTGCTCCCATAGGCTGCAAATGTTAGATTAACAGGGCGTCTGGTATCTAAGGCAAGTTTTGGTAAAGCAGTTTTGGCAGCTACGTAAGTCTGTATGTTTTAAGATTAAGTTGTCAGGTGAGCCTGTTTGGCTTTGACTTGCTCCCTAGGCTCCACATGCCAGATTGGCGGGGCTCCTGGAATCTAAGACAAGTTTTGGTAAAACAGTTTTGACAGCTAGGTAAGGTTGTATGCTTTAAGATTAAATAGTCGGAAGAGCGTGTTTGGCTTTGACTTGCGCCCCTAGGATGCAAATGCTGGAATAACAGGGTTTCTGGTATCTAAGACAAGTTTTGGTAAATCAGTTTTGGCGGCCAGATGGGGCTATATGTTTTAAGATTTAATAGTCGGGTGAGCCTGTTTGGCTTTGTCTTGCTCCCCTAGGCTGCAAATGCTAGATTAACAGGGCTCCTGGTTTCTAAGGCAAGTTTTGGTAAAGCAGTTTTGGCAGCCAGATGGGGCTGTATGTTTTAAGACTAAATTCTCGGGTGAGCCTGTTTGGTTTTGACTTGCTCCCCTAGGCTCCACATGCCAGATTGACGGGGCTCCTGGAATCTAAGACAAGGTTTGGTAAAACAGTTTTGGCAGCTGGGCAAGACTGTATGTTTTAAGATTAAATAGTCGGTTGAGCCTATTTGGCCTTGACTTGCGCCCCTAGGATGCAAATGCTGGATTAACAGGGTTCCTGGTATCTGAAACAAGTTTTGGTAAAGCAGTTTTGGCAGCCAGATGGGGCTGTATGTTTTAAGATTAAATTCTCGGGTGAGCCTGTTTGGTTTTGACTTGCTCCCCTAGGCTCCACATGCCAGATTGGCCGGGCTCCTGAACCAAAAAAAGGGTTTGGTAAAACAGTTTTGGCAGCTGGGCAAGACTGTATGTTTTAAGATTAAATAGTCGGTTGAGCCTATTTGGCTTTGACTTGCGCCGCTAGGATGCAAATGCTGGATTAACAGGGTTCCTGGTATCTGACACAAGTTTTGGTATGTCAATTTTGAGTTCCAGGTGAGGCTGAATGTTTTATGTTTCGTGTGAGACTATTTGGCTTTGACTTTCTCCCCTAGGCGGCACATGCCAGATTGGCGGGGCTCCTGGAATCTAAAAAAGGTTTTGGTAAAACAGTTTTAACAGCTACGTAAGTCTGTATGTTTTAAGTTTAAATAGTCGGGTGAGTCTGTTTGACTTTGACTTGCTCCCCTAGGATGCAAATGCTGGATTAACAGGGTTCCTGATATCTGAGACAAGTTTTGGTAAATCAGTTTTGGCGGCCAGATGGGGCTATATGTTTTAAAATCTAATAGTCGGGTTAGAATATTTGGCTTTGTCTTGCTCCCCTAGGCTGCAAATGCTAGATTAACAGGGTTCCTGGTAACTGAGATAAGTTTTGGTAAATCATTTTTTGCGGCAAGATGGGGCTATATGTTTTAGGATTAAATAGTCGGATGAGCCTGTTTGGCTTTGACTTGCTCCACTAGGCTGCACATGCCAGATTGGCGGTGCTCCTGGAATCTTAGACAAGTTTTGGTAAAACCGTTTTGACAGCTAGGTAAGGCTGTATGCTTTAAGATTAAATAGTCGGGTGAGAGTGTTTGGCTTTGACTTGCGCCCCCAGGATGCAAATGCTGGAATAACAGGGTTCCTGGCATCTAAGACAAGTTTTGGTAAATCATTTTTGGCGGCCAGATGGGGCTATATGTTTTAAGATTTAATAGTCGGGAGAGCCTGTTTGGTTTTGACTTGCGCCCCTAGGATGCAAATGCTGCATTAACAGGGTTCCTGGTATCTGAGACAAGTTTTGGTAAAGCAGCTTTGGCAACTACGTAAGTCTGTATGTTTTAAGATTAAATTGTCGGGTGAGCCTGTTTGGCTTTGACTTGCTCCCTTAGGCTCCACATGCCAGATTGGCTTGGCTCCTGGAATCTAAGACAAGGTTTCGTAGAACAGTTTTGACAGCTGGGCAAGACTGTATGTTTTAAGATTAAATAGTCGGTCTAGCCTGTTTGGCTTTGAGTTGCGCCCCTAGGATGCAAATGCTGGATTAACAGGGTTCCTGGTATCTGAAACAAGTTTTGGTAAGGCAATTTTGAGTACCAGGTGAGGCTGAATGTGTTAAGACTTAATAGTCGGGTGAGACTATTTTGCTTTGACTTGCTCCCATAGGCTGCAAATGCTAGATAAACAGGGCTCCTGGTTTCTAAGGCAAGTTTTGGTAAATCAGTTTTGGCGGCAAGATGGGGCTATATGTTTTAGGATTAAATAGTCGGATGAGCCTGTTTGGCTTTGACTTGCTCCCCTAGGCTGCACATGCCAGATTGGCGGGGCTCCTGGAATCTAAGACAAGTTTTGGTAAAACAGTTTTGACAGCTAGGTAAGGTTGTATGCTTTAAGATTAAATAGTCTGGTGAGCGTGTTTGGCTTTGACTTGCGCCCCTAGGATGCAAATGCTGGAATAACAGGGTTTCTGGTATCTAAGACAAGTTTTGGTAAATCAGTTTTGGCGGCCAGATGGGGCTATATGTTTTAAGATTTAATAGTCGGGTGAGCCTGTTTGGCTTTGACTTGCGCCCCTAGGATGCAAATGCAGGATAACCAGGGTTCCTGGAATCTGAGACAAGTTTTGGTAAGGCAATTCTGAGTTCCAGATGAGGCTGAATGTGTTCAGACTTAATAGTCGGATGAGACTATTTTGCTTTGACTTGCTCCCCTAGGCTGCAAATGCTAGATTAACAGGGCTCCTGGTTTCTAAGGCAAGTTTTGGTAAAGCAGTTTTGGCAGCCAGATGGGGCTGTATGTTTTAAGATTAAATTCTCGGGTGAGCCTGTTTGGTTTTGACTTGCGCCCCTAGGCTCCACATGCCAGATTGGCGGGGCTTCTGGAATCTAAGACAAGGTTTGGTAAAACAGTTTTGGCAGCTGGGCAAGACTGTATGTTTTAAGATTAAATAGTCGGTTGAGCCTATTTGGCCTTGACTTGCGCCCCTAGGATGCAAATGCTGGATTAACAGGGTTCCTGGTATCTGAAACAAGTTTTGGTATGGCAATTTTGAGTTCCAGGTGAGGCTGAATGTTTTATGTTTCGTGTGAGACCATTTGGCTTTGACTTTCTCCCCTAGGCGGCACATGCCAGATTGGCGGGGCTCCTGGAATCTAAAAAGGTTTTGGTAAAACAGTTTTAACAGCTACGTAAGTCTGTATGTTTTAAGTTTAAATAGTCGGGTGAGTCTGTTTGACTTTGACTTGTTCCCCTAGGATGCAAATGCTGGATTAACAGGGTTCCTGATATCTGAGACAAGTTTTGGTAAATCAGTTTTGGCGGCCAGATGGGGCTATATGTTTTAAAATTTAATAGTCGGGTGAGAATATTTGGCTTTGTCTTGCTCCCCTAGGCTGCAAATGCTAGATTAACAGGGTTCCTGGTAACTTAGATAAGTTTTGGTAAATCAGTTTTGGCGGCAAGATGGGGCTATATGTTTTAGGATTAAATAGTCGGATGAGCCTGTTTGGCTTTGACTTGCTCCACTAGGCTGCACATGCCAGATTGGCGGTGCTCCTGGAATCTAAGACAAGTTTTCGTAAAACCGTTTTGACAGCTAGGTAAGGCTGTATGCTTTAAGATTAAATAGTCGGGTGAGAGTGTTTGGCTTTGACTTGCGCCCCTAGGATGCAAATGCTGGAATAACAGGGTTCCTGGCATCTAAGACAAGTTTTGGTAAATCATTTTTGGCGGCCAGATGGGGCTATATGTTTTAAGATTTAATAGTCGGGAGAGCCTGTTTGGCTTTGACTTGCGCCCCTAGGATGCAAATGCTGCATTAACAGGGTTCCTGGTATCTGAGACAAGTTTTGGTAAAGCAGCTTTGGCAGCTACGTAAGTCTGTATGTTTTAAGATTAAATTGTCGGGTGAGCCTGTTTGGCTTTGACTTGCTCCCTTAGGCTCCACATGCCAGATTGGCTTGGCTCCTGGAATCTAAGACAAGGTTTGGTAAAACAGTTTTGACAGCTGGGCAAGACTGTATGTTTTAAGATTAAATAGTCGGTCTAGCCTGTTTGGCTTTGAGTTGCGCCCCTAGGATGCAAATGCTGGATTAACAGGGTTCCTGGTATCTGAAACAAGTTTTGGTAAGGCCATTTTGAGTACCAGGTGGGGCTGAATGTGTTAAGACTTAATAGTCGGGTGAGACTATTTGGCTTTGACTTGCTCCCATAGGCTGCAAATGCTAGAATAACAGGGCTCCTGGTTTCTAAGGCAAGTTTTGGTAAAGCAGTTTTGGCAGCTACGTAAGTCTGTATGTTTTAAGATTAAATTGTCAGGTGAGCCTGTTTGGCTTTGACTTGCTCCCCTAGGCTCCACATGCCAGATTGGCGGGGCTCCTCGAATCTAAGACAAGTTTTGGTAAAACAGTTTTGACAGCTAGGTAAGGTTGTATGCTTTAAGATTAAATAGTCGGAAGAGCGTGTTTGGCTTTGACTTGCGCCCCTGGGATGCAAATGCTGGAATAACAGGGTTTCTGGTATCTAAGACAAGTTTTGGTAAATCAGTTCTGGCGGCCAGATGGGGCTATATATTTTAAGATTTAATAGTCGGGTGAGCCTGTTTGGCTTTGACTTGCGCCCCTAGGATGCAAATGCTGGAATAACAGGGTTCCTGGTATCTAAGACAAGTTTTGGTAAATCAGTTTTGGCGGCCAGATGGGGCTATATGTTTTAAGATTTAATAGTCGGGTGAGCCTGTTTGGCTTTGACTTGCGCCCCTAGGATGCAAATGCTGGATAACCAGGGTTCCTGGAATCTGAGACAAGTTTTGGTAAGGCAATTCTGAGTTCCAGGTGAGGCTGAATGTGTTCAGACTTAATAGTCGGATGAGATTATTTTGCTTTGACTTGCTCCCTAGGCTTCAAATGCTAGATTAACAGGGCTCCTGGTTTCTAAGGCAAGTTTTGGTAAAGCAGTTTTGGCAGCCAGATGGGGCTGTATGTTTTAAGATTAAATTCTCGGGTGAGCCTGTTTGGTTTTGACTTGCTCCCCTAGGCTCCACATGCCAGATTGGCGGGGCTTCTGGAATCTAAGACAAGGTTTGGTAAAACAGTTTTGGCAGCTGGGCAAGACTGTATGTTTTAAGATTAAATAGTCGGTTGAGCATGTTTGGCCTTGACTTGCGCCCCTAGGATGCAAATGCTGTATTAACAGGGTTCCTGGTATCTGAAACAAGTTTTGGTATGGCAATTTTGATCCCCTAGGCGGCACATGCCAGATTGGCGGGGGTCCTGGAATCTAAAAAAGCTTTGGTAAAACAGTTTTGACAGCTACGTAAGTCTGTATGTTTTAAGTTTAAATAGTCGGGTGAGTCTGTTTGACTTTGACTTGTTCCCCTAGGATGCAAATGCTGGATAAACAGGGTTCCTGATATCTGAGACAAGTTTTAGTCAATCAGTTTTGGCGGCCAGATGGGGCTATATGTTTTAAAATTTAATAGTCGGGTGAGAATATTTGGCTTTGTCTTGCTCCCCTAGGCTGCAAATGCTAGATTAACAGGGTTCCTGGTAACTGAGATAAGTTTTGGTAAATCAGTTTTGGCGGCGAGATGGGGCTATATGTTTTAGGATTAAATAGTCAGATGAGCCTGTTTGGCTTTGACTTGCTCCACTAGGCTGCACATGCCAGATTGGCGGTGCTGCTGGAATCTAAGACAAGTTTTGGTAAAACAGTTTTGACAGCTAGGTAAGGCTGTATGCTTTAAGATTAAATAGTCGGGTGAACGTGTTTGGCTTTGACTTGCGCCCCTAGGATGAAAATGCTGGAATAACAGGGTTCCTGGCATCTAAGACAAGTTTTGGTAAATCATTTTTGGCGGCCAGATGGGGCTATATGTTTTAAGATTTAATAGTCGGGAGAGCCTGTTTGGCTTTGACTTGCGCCCCTAGGATGCAAATGCTGCATTAACAGGGTTCCTGGTATCTGAGACAAGTTTTGGTAAAGCAGCTTTGGCAACTACGTAAGTCTGTATGTTTTAAGATTAAATTGTCGGGTGAGCCTGTTTGGCTTTGACTTGCTCCCTTAGGCTCCACATGCCAGATTGGCTTGGCTCCTGGAATCTAAGACAAGGTTTGGTAAAACAGTTTTGACAGCTGGGCAAGACTGTATGTTTTAAGATTAAATAGTCGGTCTAGCCTGTTTGGCTTTGAGTTGCGCCCCTAGGATGCAAATGCTGGATTAACAGGGTTCCTGGTATCTGAAACAAGTTTTGGTAAGGCAATTTTGAGTACCAGGTGAGGCTGAATGTGTTAAGACTTAATAGTCGGGTGAGACTATTTTGCTTTGACTTGCTCCCATAGGCTGCAAATGCTAGATTAACAGGGCTCCTGGTTTCTAAGGCAAGTTTTGGTAAAGCAGTTTTGGCAGCTACGTAAGTCTGTATGTTTTAAGATTAAATTGTCAGGTGAGCCTGTTTGGCTTTCACTTGCTCCCCTACGCTCCACATGCCAGATTGGCGGGGCTCCTGGAATCTAAGACAAGTTTTGGTAAAACAGTTTTGACAGCTAGGTAAGGTTGTATGCTTTAAGATTAAATAGTCGGAAGAGCGTGTTTGGCTTTGACTTGCGCCCCTGGGATGCAAATGCTGGAATAACAGGGTTTCTGGTATCTAAGACAAGTTTTGGTAAATCAGTTCTGGCGGCCAGATGGGGCTATATATTTTAAGATTTAATAGTCGGGTGAGCCTGTTTGGCTTTGACTTGCGCCCCTAGGATGCCAATGCTGGATAACCAGGGTTCCTGGAATCTGAGACAAGTTTTGGTAAGGCAATTCTGAGTTCCAGGTGAGGCTGAATGTGTTCAGACTTAATAGTCGGATGAGACTATTTTGCTTTGACTTGCTCCCATAGGCTGCAAATGTTAGATTAACAGGGCGTCTGGTATCTAAGGCAAGTTTTGGTAAAGCAGTTTTGGCAGCTACGTAAGTCTGTATGTTTTAAGATTAAATTGTCAGGTGAGCCTGTTTGGCTTTGACTTGCTCCCCTAGGCTCCACATGCCAGATTGGCGGGGCTCCTGGAATCTAAGACAAGTTTGGGTAAAACAGTTTTGACAGCTAGGTAAGGTTGTATGCTTTAAGATTAAATAGTCGGAAGAGCGTGTTTGGCTTTGACTTGCGCCCCTAGGATGCAAATGCTGGAATAACAGGGCTTCTGGTATCTAAGACAAGTTTTGGTAAATCAGTTTTGGCGGCCAGATGGGGCTATATGTTTTAAGATTTAATAGTCGGGTGAGCCTGTTTGGCTTTGTCTTGCTCCCCTAGGCTGCAAATGCTAGATTAACAGGGCTCCTGGTTTCTAAGGCAAGTTTTGGTAAAGCAGTTTTTGCAGCCAGATGGGGCTGTATGTTTTAAGATTAAATTCTCGGGTGAGCCTGTTTGGTTTTGACTTGCTCCCCTAGGCTCCACATGCCAGATTGGCGGGGCTTCTGGAATCTAAGACAAGGTTTGGTAAAACAGTTTTGTCAGCTGGGCAAGACTGTATGTTTTAAGATTAAATAGTCGGTTGAGCCTATTTGGCCTTGACTTGCGCCCCTAGGATGCAAATGCTGGATTAACAGGGTTCCTGGTATCTGAAACAAGTTTTGGTATGGCAATTTTGAGTTCCAGGTGAGGCTGAATGTTTTATGTTTCGTGTGAGACCATTTGGCTTTGACTTTCTCCCCTAGGCGGCACATGCCAGATTGGCGGGGCTCCTGGAATCTAAAAAAGGTTTTGGTAAAACAGTTTTAACAGCTACGTAAGTCCGTATGTTTTAAGTTTAAATAGTCGGGTGAGTCTTTTTGACTTTGACTTGTTCCCCTAGGATGCAAATGCTGAATTAACAGGGTTCCTGATATCTGAGACAAGTTTTGGTAAATCAGTTTTGGCGGCCAGATGGGGCTATATATTTTAAAATTTAATAGTCGGGTGAGAATATTTGGCTTTGTCTTGCTCCCCTAGGCTGCAAATGCTAGATTAACAGGGTTCCTGGTAGCTGAGATAAGTTTTCGGTAAATCAGTTTTGGCGGCAAGATGGGGCTATATGTTTTAGGATTAAATAGTCAGATGAGCCTGTTTGGCTTTGACTTGCTCCATTAGGCTGCACATGCCAGATTGGCGGTGCTCCTGGAATCTAAGACAAGTTTTGGTAAAACAGTTTTGACAGCTAGGTAAGGCTGTATGCTTTAAGATTAAATAGTCGGGTGAGCGTGTTTGGCTTTGACTTGCGCCCCTAGGATGAAAATGCTGGAATAACAGGGTTCCTGATATCTGAGACAAGTTTTGGTAAATCAGTTTTGGCGGCCAGATGGGGCTATATGTTTTAAAATTTAATAGTCGGGTGAGAATATTTGGCTTTGTCTTGCTTCCCTAGGCTGCAAATGCTAGATTAACAGGGTTCCTGGTAACTGAGATAAGTTTTGGTAAATTAGTTTTGGCGGCAAGATGGGGCTATATGTTTTAGGATTAAATAGTCAGATGAGCCTGTTTGGCTTTGATTTGCTCCACTAGGCTGCACATGCCAGATTGGCGGTGTTGCTGGAATCTAAGACAAGCTTTGGTAAAACAGTTTTGACAGCTAGGTAAGGCTGTATGCTTTAAGATTAAATAGTCGGGTGAGCGTGTTTGGCTTTGACTTGCGCCCCTAGGATGAAAATGCTGGAATAACAGGGTTCCTGGCATCTAAGACAAGTTTTGGTAAATCATTTTTGGCGGCCAGATGGGGCTATATGTTTTAAGATTTAATAGTCGGGAGAGCCTGTTTGGCTTTGACTTGCGCCCCTAGGATGCAAATGCTGCATTAACAGGGTTCCTGGTATCTGAGACAAGTTTTGGTAAAGCAGCTTTGGCAACTACGTAAGTCTGTATGTTTTAAGATTAAATTGTCGGGTGAGCCTGTTTGGCTTTGACTTGCTCCCTTAGGCTCCACATGCCAGATTGGCTTGGCTCCTGGAATCTAAGACAAGGTTTGGTAAAACAGTTTTGACAGCTGGGCAAGACTGTATGTTTTAAGATTAAATAGTCGGTCTAGCCTGTTTGGCTTTGAGTTGCGCCCCTAGGATGCCAATGCTGGATAACCAGGGTTCCTGGAATCTGAGACAAGTTTTGGTAAGGCAATTCTGAGTTCCAGGTGAGGCTGAATGTGTTCAGACTTAATAGTCGGATGAGACTATTTTGCTTTGACTTGCTCCCATAGGCTGCAAATGTTAGATTAACAGGGCGTCTGGTATCTAAGGCAAGTTTTGGTAAAGCAGTTTTGGCAGCTACGTAAGTCTGTATGTTTTAAGATTAAGTTGTCAGGTGAGCCTGTTTGGCTTTGACTTGCTCCCCTAGGCTCCACATGCCAGATTGGCGGGGCTCCTGGAATCTAAGACAAGTTTTGGTAAAACAGTTTTGACAGCTAGGTAAGGTTGTATGCTTTAAGATTAAATAGTCGGAAGAGCGTGTTTGGCTTTGACTTGCGCCCCTAGGATGCAAATGCTGGAATAACAGGGTTTCTGGTATCTAAGACAAGTTTTGGTAAATCAGTTTTGGCGGCCAGATGGGGCTATATGTTTTAAGATTTAATAGTCGGGTGAGCCTGTTTCGCTTTGTCTTGCTCCCCTAGGCTGCAAATGCTAGATTAACAGGGCTCCTGGTTTCTAAGGCAAGTTTTGGTAAAGCAGTTTTGGCAGCCAGATGGGGCTGTATGTTTTAAGACTAAATTCTCGGGTGAGCCTGTTTGGTTTTGACTTGCTCCCCTAGGCTCCACATGCCAGATTGACGGGGCTCCTGGAATCTAAGACAAGGTTTGGTAAAACAGTTTTGGCAGCTGGGCAAGACTGTATGTTTTAAGATTAAATAGTCGGTTGAGCCTATTTGGCCTTGACTTGCGCCCCTAGGATGCAAATGCTGGATTAACAGGGTTCCTGGTATCTGAAACAAGTTTTGGTATGGCAATTTTGAGTTCCAGGTGAGGCTGAATGTTTTATGTTTCGTGTGAGACCATTTGGCTTTGACTTTCTCCCCTAGGCGGCACATGCCAGATTGGCGGGGCTCCTGGAATCTAAAAAGGTTTTGGTAAAACAGTTTTAACAGCTACGTAAGTCTGTATGTTTTAAGTTTAAATAGTCGGGTGAGTCTTTTTGACTTTGACTTGTTCCCCTAGGATGCAAATGCTGGATTAACAGGGTTCCTGATATCTGAGGTAAGTTTTGGTAAATCAGTTTTGGCGGCCAGATGGGGCTATATGTTTTAAAATTTAATAGTCGGGTGAGAATATTTGGCTTTGTCTTGCTCCCCTAGGCTGCAAATGCTAGATTAACAGGGTTCCTGGTAGCTGAGATAAGTTTTCGGTAAATCAGTTTTGGCGGCAAGATGGGGCTATATGTTTTAGGATTAAATAGTCAGATGAGCCTGTTTGGCTTTGACTTGCTCCATTAGGCTGCACATGCCAGATTGGCGGTGCTCCTGGAATCTAAGACAAGTTTTGGTAAAACAGTTTTGACAGCTAGGTAAGGCTGTATGCTTTAAGATTAAATAGTCGGGTGAGCGTGTTTGGCTTTGACTTGCGCCCCTAGGATGAAAATGCTGGAATAACAGGGTTCCTGGCATCTAAGACACGTTTTGGTAAATCATTTTTGGCGGCCAGATGGGGCTATATGTTTTAAGATTTAATAGTCGGGAGAGCCTGTTTGGCTTTGACTTGCGCCCCTAGGATGCAAATGCTGCATTAACAGGGTTCCTGGTATCTGAGACAAGTTTTGGTAAAGCAGCTTTGGCAACTACGTAAGATGGGAAGGTTTTAAGATTAAATTGTCGGGTGAGCCTGTTTGGCTTTGACTTGCTCCCTTAGGCTCCACATGCCAGATTGGCTTGGCTCCTGGAATCGAAGACAAGGTTTGGTAAAACAGTTTTGACAGCTGGGCAAGACTGTATGTTTTAAGATTAAATAGTCGGTCTAGCCTGTTTGGCTTTGAGTTGCGCCCCTAGGATGCAAATGCTGGATTAACAGGGTTCCTGGTATCTGAAACAAGTTTTGGTAAGGCAATTTTGAGTACCAGGTGAGGCTGAATGTGTTAAGACTTAATAGTCGGGTGAGACTATTTTGCTTTGACTTGCTCCCATAGGCTGCAAATGCTAGATTAACAGGGCGTCTGGTTTCTAAGGCAAGTTTTGGTAAAGCAGTTTTGGCAGCTACGTAAGTCTGTATGTTTTAAGATTAAATTGTCAGGTGAGCCTGTTTGGCATTGACTTCCTACCCTAGGCTCCACATGCCAGATTGGCGGGGCTCCTGGAATCTAAGACAAGTTTTGGTAAAACAGTTTTGACAGCTAGGTAAGGTTGTATGCTTTAAGATTAAATAGTCAGAAGAGCGTGTTTGGCTTTGACTTGCGCCCCTAGGATGCAAATGCTGGAATAACAGGGTTTCTGGTATCTAAGACAAGTTTTGGTAAATCAGTTTTGGCGGCCAGATGGGGCTATATGTTTTAAGATTTAATAGTCGGATGAGCCTGTTTAGCTTTGACTTGCGCCCCTAGGATGCAAATGCTGGATAACCAGGGTTCCTGGAATCTGAGACAAGTTTTGGTAAGGCAATTCTGAGTTCCAGGTGAGGCTGAATGTGTTCAGACTTTATAGTCGGATGAGATTATTTTGCTTTGACTTGCTCCCCTAGGCTGCAAATGCTAGATTAACAGGGCTCCTGGTTTCTAAGGCAAGTTTTGGTAATGCAGTTTTGGCAGCCAGATGGGGCTGTATGTTTTAAGATTAAATTCTCGGGTGAGCCTGTTTGGTTTTGACTTGCTCCCCTAGGCTCCACATGCCAGATTGACGGGGCTCCTGGAATCTAAGACAAGGTTTGGTAAAACAGTTTTGGCAGCTGGGCAAGACTGTATGTTTTAAGATTAAATAGTCGGTTGAGCCTATTTGGCCTTGACTTGCGCCCCTAGGATGCAAATGCTGGATTAACAGGGTTCCTGGTATCTGAAACAAGTTTTGGTATGGCAATTTTGAGTTCCAGGTGAGGCTGAATGTTTTATGTTTCGTGTGAGACTATTTGGCTTTGACTTTCTCCCCTAGGCGGCACATGCCAGATTGGCGGGGCTCCTGGAATCTTAAAAGGTTTTGGTAAAACAGTTTTAACAGCTACGTAAGTCTGTATGTTTTAAGCTTAAATAGTCGGGTGAGTCTGTTTGACTTTGACTTGCTCCCCTAGGATGCAAATGCTGGATTAACAGGGTTCCTGATATCTGAGACAAGTTTTGGTAAATTAGTTTTGGCGGCCAGATGGGGCTATATGTTTTAAAATTGAATAGTCGGGTTAGAATATTTGGCTTTGTCTTGCTCCCCTAGGATGCAAATGCTAGATTAACAGGGTTCTTGGTAACTGAGATAAGTTTTGGTAAATCAGTTTTGGCGGCAAGATGGGGCTATATGTTTTAGGATTAAATAGTCAGATGAGCCTGTTTGGCTTTGACTTGCTCCACTAGGCCATGCCAGATTGGCGGTGCTCCTGGAATCTAAGACAAGTTTTGGTAGAACAGTTTTGACAGCTAGGTAAGGCTGTATGCTTTAAGATTAAATAGTCGGGTGAGCGTGTTTGGCTTTGACTTGCGCCCCTAGGATGAAAATGCTGGAATAACAGGGTTCCTGGCATCTAAGACAAGTTTTGGTAAATCATTTTTGGCGGCCAGATGGGGCTATATGTTTTAAGATTTAATTGTCGGGAGAGCCTGTTTGGCTTTGACTTGCGCCCCTAGGATGCAAATGCTGCATTAACAGGGTTCCTGGTATCTGAGACAAGTTTTGGTAAAGCAGCTTTGGCAACTACGTAAGTCTGTATGTTTTAAGATTAAATTGTCGGGTGAGCCTGTTTGGCTTTGACTTGCTCCCTTAGGCTCCACATGCCAGATTGGCTTGGCTCCTGGAATCTAAGACAAGGTTTGGTAAAACAGTTTTGACAGCTGGGCAAGACTGTATGTTTTAAGATTAAATAGTCGGTCTAGCCTGTTTGGCTTTGAGTTGCGCCCCTAGGATGCAAATGCTGGATTAACAGGGTTCCTGGTATCTGAAACAAGTTTTGGTAAGGCAATTTTGAGTACCAGGTGAGGCTGAATGTGTTAAGACTTAATAGTCGGGTGAGACTATTTTGCTTTGACTTGCTCCCATAGGCTGCAAATGCTAGAATAACAGGGCTCCTGGTTTCTAAGGCAAGTTTTGGTAAAGCAGTTTTGGCAGCTACGTAAGTCTGTATGTTTTAAGATTAAATTGTCAGGTGAGCCTGTTTGGCTTTGACCTTACCCTAGGCTCCACATGCCAGATTGGCGGGGCTCCTGGAATCTAATACAAGTTTTGGTAAAACAGTTTTGACAGCTAGGTAAGGTTGTATGCTTTAAGATTAAATAGTCGGAAGAGCGAGTTCGGCTTTGACTTGCGCCCCTAGGATGCAAATGCTGGAATAACAGGGTTTCTGGTATCTAAGACAAGTTTTGGTAAATCAGTTTTGGCGGCCAGATGGGGCTATATGTTTTAAGATTTAATAGTCGGGTGAGCCTGTTTGGCTTTGACTTGCGCCCCTAGGATGCAAATGCTGGATAACCAGGGTTCCTGGTTTCTAAGGCAAGTTTTGGTAAGGCAATTCTGAGTTCCAGGTGAGGCTGAATGTGTTCAGACTTAATAATCGGGTGAGACTATTTTGCTTTGACTTGCTCCCATAGGCTGCAAATGCTAGATTAACAGGGCTCCTGGTTTCTAAGGCAAGTTTTGGTAAAGCAGTTTTGGCAGCTACGTAAGTCTGTATGTTTTAAGATTAAATTGTCAGGTGAGCCTGTTTGGCTTTGACCTTACCCTAGGCTCCACATGCCAGATTGGCGGGGCTCCTGGAATCTAAGACAAGTTTTGGTAAAACAGTTTTGACAGCTAGGTAAGGTTGTATGCTTTAAGATTAAATAGTCGGAAGAGCGAGTTCGGCTTTGACTTGCGCCCCTAGGATGCAAATGCTGGAATAACAGGGTTTCTGGTATCTAAGACAAGTTTTGGTAAATCAGTTTTGGCGGCCAGATGGGGCTATATGTTTTAAGATTTAATAGTCGGGTGAGCCTGTTTGGCTTTGACTTGCGCTCCTAGGATGCAAATGCTGGATAAACAGGGTTCTTGGTATCTGAAACAAGTTTTGGTAAGGCAATTCTGAGTTCCAGGTGAGGCTGAATGTGTTCAGACTTAATAGTCGGATGAGATTATTTTGCTTTGACTTGCTCCCCTAGGCTGCAAATGCTAGATTAACAGGGCTCCTGGTTTCTAAGGCAAGTTTTGGTAAAGCAGTTTTGGCAGCCAGATGGGGCTGTATGTTTTAAGATTAAATTCTCGGGTGAGCCTGTTTGGTTTTGACTTGCTCCCCTAGGCTCCACATGCCAGATTGACGGGGCTCCTGGAATCTAAGACAAGGTTTGGTAAAACAGTTTTGGCAGCTGGGCAAGACTGTATGTTTTAAGATTAAATAGTCGGTTGAGCCTATTTGGCCTTGACTTGCGCCCCTAGGATGCAAATGCTGGATTAACAGGGTTCCTGGTATCTGAAACAAGTTTTGGTATGGCAATTTTGAGTTCCAGGTGAGGCTGAATGTTTTATGTTTCGTGTGAGACTATTTGGCTTTGACTTTCTCCCCTAGGCTCCACATGCCAGATTGGCGGGGCTCTTGGAATCTTAAAAAGGTTTTGGTAAAACAGTTTTAACAGCTACGTAAGTCTGTATGTTTTAAGTTTAAATAGTCGGATGAGTCTGTTTGACTTTGACTTGCTCCCCTAGGGTGCAAATGCTGGATTAACAGGGTTCCTGATATCTGAGACAAGTTTTGGGAAATTAGTTTTGGCGGCCAGATGAATCTATATGTTTTAGGATTAAATAGTCAGATGAGCCTGTTTGGCTTTGACTTGCGCCCCTAGGATGCAAATGCTGGATAACCAGGGTTCCTGGTATCTGAAACAAGTTTTGGTAAGGCAATTTTGAGTACCAGGTGAGGCTGAATGTGTTAAGACTTAATAATCGGGTGAGACTATTTTGCTTTGACTTGCTCCCATAGGCTGCAAATGCTAGATTAACAGGGCTCCTGGTTTCTAAGGCAAGTTTTGGTAAAGCAGTTTTGGCAGTTTGGTGGGGCTCCTGGAATCTAGAAGAGGTTTTGGTAAAACAGTTTTAACGGCTACGTAAGTCTGTATGTTTTTGGATTAAATAGTCAGATGAGCCTGTTTGGCTTTGACTTGCTCCACTAGGCTGCACATGCCAGATTGGCGGTGCTCCTGGAATCTAAGACAAGTTTTGGTAAAACAGTTTTGACAGCTAGGTAAGGCTGTATGCTTTAAGATTAAATAGTCGGGTGAGCGTGTTTGGCTTTGACTTGCGCCCCTAGGATGAAAATGCTGGAATAACAGGGTTCCTGGCATCTAAGACAAGTTTTGGTAAATCATTTTTGGCGGCCAGATGGGGCTATATGTTTTAAGATTTAATAGTCGGGAGAGCCTGTTTGGCTTTGACTTGCGCCCCTAGGATGCAAATGCTGCATTAACAGGGTTCCTGGTATCTGAGACAAGTTTTGGTAAAGCAGTTTTGGCAACTACGTAAGTGTGTATGTTTTAAGATTAAATTGTCGGGTGAGCCTGTTTGGCTTTGACTTGCTCCCTTAGGCTCCGCATGCCAGATTGGCTTGGCTCCTGGAATCTAAGACAAGGTTTGGTAAAACAGTTTGGACAGCTGGGCAAGACTGTATGTTTTAAGATTAAATAGTCGGTCTAGCCTGTTTGGCTTTGAGTTGCGCCCCTAGGATGCAAATGCTGGATTAACAGGGTTCCTGGTATCTGAAACAAGTTTTGGTAAGGCAATTTTGAGTTCCAGGTGAGGCTGAATGTGTTAAGACTTAATAGTCGGGTGAGATTATTTTGCTTTGACTTGCTCCCATAGGCTGCAAATGCTAGATTAACAGGGCTCCTGGTTTCTAAGGCAAGTTTTGGTAAAGCAGTTTTGGCAGCTACGTAAGTCTGTATGTTTAAAGATTAAATTGTCAGGTGAGCCTGTTTGGCTTTGACTTGCTCCCCTAGGCTCCACATGCCAGATTGGCGGGGCTCCTGGAATCTAAGACAAGTTTTGGTAAAACAGTTTTGACAGCTAGGTAAGGTTGTATGCTTTAAGATTAAATAGTCAGAAGAGCGTGTTTGGCTTTGACTTGCGCCCCTAGGATGCAAATGCTGGAATAACAGGGTTTCTGGTTTCTAAGACAAGTTTTGGTAAATCAGTTTTGGCGGCCAGATGGGGCTAAATGTTTTAAGATTTAATAGTCGGGTGAGCCTGTTTGGCTTTGACTTGCGCCCCTAGGATGCAAATGCTGGATAACCAGGGTTCCTGGAATCTGAGACAAGTTTTGGTAAGGCAATTCTGAGTTCCAGGTGAGGCTGAATGTGTTCAGACTTAATAGTCGGATGAGATTATTTTGCTTTGACTTGCTCCCCTAGGCTGCAAATGCTAGATTAACAGGGCTCCTGGTTTCTAAGGCAAGTTTTGGTAATGCAGTTTTGGCAGCCAGATGGGGCTGTATGTTTTAAGATTAAATTCTCGGGTGAGCCTGTTTGGTTTTGACTTGCTCCCCTAGGCTCCACATGCCAGATTGGCGGGGCTCCTGGAATCTAAGACAAGGTTTGGTAAAACAGTTTTGGCAGCTGGGCAAGACTGTATGTTTTAAGATTAAATAGTCGGTTGAGCCCATTTGGCCTTGACTTGCGCCCCTAGAATGCAAATGCTGGATTAACAGGGTTCCTGGTATCTGAAACAAGTTTTGGTATGGCGATTTTGAGTTCCAGGTGAGGCTGAATGTTTTATGTTTCGTGTGAGACTATTTGGCTTTGACTTTCTCCCTAGGCGGCACATGCCAGATTGGCGGGGCTCCTGGAATCTAAAAAAGGTTTTGGTAAAACAGTTTTAACAGCTACGTAAGTCTGTATGTTTTAAGTTTAAATAGTCGGGTGAGTCTGTTTGACTTTGACTTGCTCCCCGAGGATGCAAATGCTGGATTAACAGGGTTCCTGATATCTGAGACAAGTTTTGGTAAATCAGTTTTGGCGGATAGATGGGGCTATATGCTTTAAAATTTAATAGTCGGGTGAGAATACTTGGCTTTGCCTTGCTCCCCTAGGCTGCAAATGCTAGATTAACAGGGTTCCTGGTAACTGAGATAAGTTTTGGTAAATCAGTTTTGGCGGCAAGATGGGGCTATATGTTTTAGGATTAAATAGTCAGATGAGCCTGTTTGGTACGTAAGTCTGTATGTTTTAAGATTAAATTGTCGGGTGAGCCTGTTTGGCTTTGACTTGCTCCCTTAGGCTCCACATGCCAGATTGGCTTGGCTCCTGGAATCTAAGACAAGGTTTGGTAAAACAGTTTTGACAGCTGGGCAAGACTGTATGTTTTAAGATTAAATAGTCGGTCTAGCCTGTTTGGCTTTGAGTTGCGCCCCTAGGATGCAAATGCTGGATTAACAGGGTTCCTGGTATCTGAAACAAGTTTTGGTAAGGCAATTTTGAGTACCAGGTGAGGCTGAATGTGTTAAGACTTAATAGTCGGGTGAGACTATTTTGCTTTGACTTGCTCCCATAGGCTGCAAATGCTAGATTAACAGGGCTCCTGGTTTCTAAGGCAAGTTTTGGTAAAGCAGTTTTGGCAGTTTGGCGGGGCTCCTGGAATCCAAAAAGGTTTTGGTAAAACAGTTTTAACGGCTACGTTAGTCTGTATGTTTATGGATTAAATAGTCAGATGAGCCTATTTGGCTTTGACTTGCTCCACTAGGCTGCACATGCCAGATTGGCGGTGCTCCTGGAATCTAAGACAAGTTTTGGTAAAACAGTTTTGACAGCTAGGTAAGGCTGTATGCTTTAAGATTAAATAGTCGGGAGAGCGTGTTTGGCTTTGACTTGCGCCCCTAGGATGAAAATGCTGGAATAACAGGGTTCCTGGCATCTAAGACAAGTTTTGGTAAATCATTTTTGGCGGCCAGATGGGGCTATATGTTTTAAGATTTAATAGTCGGGAGAGCCTGTTTGGCTTTGACTTGCGCCCCTAGGATGCAAATGCTGCATTAAAAGGGTTCCTGGTACCTGAGACAAGTTTTGGTAAAGCAGCTTTGGCAACTACGTAAGTCTGTATGTTTTAAGATTAAATTGTCGGGTGAGCCTGTTTGGCTTTGACTTGCTCCCTTAGGCTCCGCATGCCAGATTGGCTTGGCTCCTGGAATCTAAGACAAGGTTTGGTAAAACAGTTTTGACAGCTGGGCAAGACTGTATGTTTTAAGATTAAATAGTCGGTCTAGCCTGTTTGGCTTTGAGTTGCGCCCCTAGGATGCAAATGCTGGATTAACAGGGTTCCTGGTATCTGAAACAAGTTTTGGTAAGGCAATTTTGAGTTCCAGGTGAGGCTGAATGTGTTCAGACTTAATAGTCGGATGAGATTATTTTGCTTTGACTTGCTCCCCTAGGCTGCAAATGCTAGATTAACAGGGCTCCTGGTTTCTAAGGCAAGTTTTGGTAAAGCAGTTTTGGCAGCCAGATGGGGCTGTATGTTTTAAGATTAAATTCTCGGGTGAGCCTGTTTGGTTTTGACTTCCTCCCCTAGGCTCCACATGCCAGATTTGCGGGGCTCCTGGAATCTAAGACAAGGTTTGGTAAAACAGTTTTGGCAGCTGGGCAAGACTGTATGTTTTAAGATTAAATAGTCGGTTGCGCCTATTTGTCCTTGACTTGCGCCCCTAGAATGCAAATGCTGGATTAACAGGATTCCTGGTATCTGAAACAAGTTTTGGTATGGCGATTTTGAGTTCCAGGTGAGGCTGAATGTTTTATGTTTCGTGTGAGACTATTTGGCTTTGACTTTCTCCCCTAGGCGGCACATGCCAGATTGGCGGGGCTCCTGGAATCTAAAAAAGGTTTTGGTAAAACAGTTTTAACAGCTACGTAAGTCTGTATGTTTTAAGTTTAAATAGTCGGGTGAGTCTGTTTGACTTTGACTTGCTCCCCTAGGATGCAAATGCTGGATTAACAGGGTTCCTGATATCTGAGACAAGTTTTGGTAAATCAGTTTTGGCGGCTAGATAGGGCTATATGCTTTAAAATTTAATAGTCGGGTGAGAATACTTGGCTTTGCCTTGCTCCCCTAGGCTGCAAATGCTAGATTAACAGGGTTCCTGGTAACTGAGATAAGTTTTGGTAAATCAGTTTTGGCGGCAAGATGGGGCTATATGTTTTAGGATTAAATAGTCAGATGAGCCTGTTTGGTACGTAAGTCTGTATGTTTTAAGATTAAATTGTCGGGTGAGCCTGTTTGGCTTTGACTTGCTCCCTTAGGCTCCACATGCCAGATTGGCTTGGCTCCTGGAATCTAAGACAAGGTTTGGTAAAACAGTTTTGACAGCTGGGCAAGACTGTATGTCTTAGCATTAAATAGTCGGTCTAGCCTGTTTGGCTTTGAGTTGCGCCCCTAGGATGCAAATGCTGGATTAACAGGGTTCCTGGTATCTGAAACAAGTTTTGGTAAGGCAATTTTGAGTACCAGGTGAGGCTGAATGTGTTAAGACTTAATAGTCGGGTGAGACTATTTTGCTTTGACTTGCTCCCATAGGCTGCAAATGCTAGATTAACAGGGCTCCTGGTTTCTAAGGCAAGTTTTGGTAAAGCAGTTTTGGCAGTTTGGCGGGGCTCCTGGAATCCAAAAAGGTTTTGGTAAAACAGTTTTAACGGCTACGTAAGTCTGTATGTTTTTGGATTAAATAGTCAGATGAGCCTGTTTGGCTTTGACTTGCTCCACTAGGCTGCACATGCCAGATTGGCGGTGCTCCTGGAATCTAAGACAAGTTTTGGTAAAACAGTTTTGACAGCTAGGTAAGGCTGTATGCTTTAAGATTAAATAGTCGGGTGAGCGTGTTTGGCTTTGACTTGCGCCCCTAGGATGAAAATGCTGGAATAACAGGGTTCCTGGCATCTAAGACAAGTTTTGGTAAATCATTTTTGGCGGCCAGATGGGGCTATATGTTTTAAGATTTAATAGTCGGGAGAGCCTGTTTGGCTTTGACTTGCGCCCCTAGGATGCAAATGCTGCATTAAAAGGGTTCCTGGTATCTGAGACAAGTTTTGGTAAAGCAGCTTTGGCAACTACGTAAGTCTGTATGTTTTAAGATTAAATTGTCGGGTGAGCCTGTTTGGCTTTGACTTGCTCCCTTAGGCTCCGCATGCCAGATTGACTTGGCTCCTGGAATCTAAGACACGGTTTGGTAAATCAGTTTTGACAGCTGGGCAAGACTGTATGTTTTAAGATTAAATAGTCGGTCTAGCCTGTTTGGCTTTGAGTTGCGCCCCTAGGATGCAAATGCTGGATTAACAGGGTTCCTGGTATCTGAAACAAATTTTGGTAAGGCAATTTTGAGTTCCAGGTGAGGCTGAATGTGTTCAGACTTAATAGTCGGATGAGATTATTTTGCTTTGACTTGCTCCCCTAGGCTGCAAATGCTAGATTAACAGGGCTCCTGGTTTCTAAGGCAAGTTTTGGTAAAGCAGTTTTGGCAGCCAGATGGGGCTGTATGTTTTAAGATTAAATTCTCGGGTGAGCCTGTTTGGTTTTGACTTCCTCCCCTAGGCTCCACATGCCAGATTGGCGGGGCTCCTGGAATCTAAGACAAGGTTTGGTAAAACAGTTTTGGCAGCTGGGCAAGACTGTATGTTTTAAGATTAAATAGTCGGTTGAGCCTGTTTGGCCTTGACTTGCGCCCCTAGAATGCAAATGCTGGATTAACAGGGTTCCTGGTATCTGAAACAAGTTTTGGTATGGCGATTTTGAGTTCCAGGTGAGGCTGAATGTTTTATGTTTCGTGTGCGACTATTTGGCTTTGACTTTCTCCCCTAGGCGGCACATGCCAGATTGGCGGGGCTCCTGGAATCTAAAAAAGGTTTTGGTAAAACAGTTTTAACAGCTACGTAAGTCTGTATGTTTTAAGTTTAAATAGTCGGGTGGGTCTGTTTGACTTTGACTTGCTCCCCTAGGATGCAAATGCTGGATTAACAGGGTTCCTGATATCTGAGACAAGTTTTGGTAAATCAGTTTTGGCGGCTAGATGGGGCTATATGCTTTAAAATTTAAAAGTCGGGTGAGAATACTTGGCTTTGCCTTGCTCCCCTAGGCTGCAAATGCTAGATTAACAGGGTTCCTGGTAACTGAGATAAGTTTTGGTAAATCAGTTTTGGCGGCAAGATGGGGCTATATGTTTTAGGATTAAATAGTCAGATGAGCCTGTTTGGTACGTAAGTCTGTATGTTTTAAGATTAAATTGTCGGGTGAGCCTGTTTGGCTTTGACTTGCTCCCTTAGGCTCCACATGCCAGATTGGCTTGGCTCCTGGAATCTAAGACAAGGTTTGGTAAAACAGTTTTGACAGCTGGGCAAGACTGTATGTTTTAAGATTAAATAGTCGGTCTAGCCTGTTTGGCTTTGAGTTGCGCCCCTAGGATGCAAATGCTGGATTAACAGGGTTCCTGGTATCTGAAACAAGTTTTGGTAAGGCAATTTTGAGTACCAGGTGAGGCTGAATGTGTTAAGACTTAATAGTCGGGTGAGACTATTTGGCTTTGACTTGCTCCCATAGGCTGCAAATGCTAGATTAACAGGGCTCCTGGTTTCTAAGGCAAGTTTTGGTAAAGCAGTTTTGGCAGTTTGGCGGGGCTCCTGGAATCTAAAAATGGTTTTGGTAAAACAGTTTTAACGGCTACGTAAGTCTGTATGTTTTTGGATTAAATAGTCAGATGAGCCTGTTTGGCTTTGACTTGCTCCACTAGGCTGCACATGCCAGATTAGCGGTGCTCCTGGAATCTAAGACAAGTTTTGGTAAAACAGTTTTGACAGCTAGGTAAGGCTGTATGCTTTAAGATTAAATAGTCGGGTGAGCGTGTTTGGCTTTGACTTGCGCCCCTAGGATGAAAATGCTGGAATAACAGGGTTCCTGGCATCTAAGACAAGTTTTGGTAAATCATTTTTGGCGGCCAGATGGGGCTATATGTTTTAAGATTTAATAGTCGGGAGAGCCTGTTTGGCTTTGACTTGCGCCCCTAGGATGCAAATGCTGCATTAACAGGGTTCCTGGTATCTGAGGCAAGTTTTGGTAAAGCAGCTTTGGCAACTACGTAAGTCTGTATGTTTTAAGATTAAATTGCCGGGTGAGCCTGTTTGGCTTTGACTTGCTCCCTTAGGCTCCGCATGCCAGATTGGCTTGGCTCCTGGAATCTAAGACAAGGTTTGGTAAAACAGTTTTGACAGCTGGGCAAGACTGTATGTTTTAAGATTAAATAGTCGGTCTAGCCTGTTTGGCTTTGAGTTGCGCCCCTAGGATGCAAATGCTGGATTAACAGGGTTCCTGGTATCTGAAACAAGTTTTGGTAAGGCAATTTTGAGTACCAGGTGAGGCTGAATGTGTTAAGACTTAATAGTCGGGTGAGACTATTTTGCTTTGACTTGCTCCCATAGGCTGCAAATGCTAGATTAACAGGGCTCCTGGTTTCTAAGGCAAGTTTTGGTAAAGCAGTTTTGGCAGCTACGTAAGTCTGTATGTTTTAAGATTAAATTGTCAGGTGAGCCTGTTTGGCTTTGACTTGCTCCCCTAGGCTCCACATGCCAGATTGGCGGGGCTCCTGGAATCTAAGACAAGTTTTGGTAAAACAGTTTTGACAGCTAGGTAAGGTTGTATGCTTTAAGATTAAATAGTCGGAAGAGCGTGTTTGGCTTTGACTTGCGCCCCTAGGATGCAAATGCTGGAATAACAGGGTTTCTGGTATCTATGACAAGTTTTGGTAAATCAGTTTTGGCGGCCAGATGGGGCTATATGTTTTAAGATTTAATAGTCGGGTGAGCCTGTTTGGCTTTGACTTGCGCCCCTAGGATGCAAATGCTGGATAACCAGGGTTCCTGGAATCTGAGACAAGTTTTGGTAAGGCAATTCTGAGTTCCAGGTGAGGCTGAATGTGTTCAGACTTAATAGTCGGATGAGATTATTTTGCTTTGACTTGCTACCCTAGGCTGCAAATGCTAGATTACCAGGGCTCCTGGTTTCTAAGGCAAGTTTTGGTAAAGCAGTTTTGGCAGCCAGATGGGGCTGTATGTTTTAAGATTAAATTCTCGGGTGAGCCTGTTTGGTTTTGACTTCCTCCCCTAGGCTCCACATGCCAGATTGGCGGGGCTCCTGGAATCTAAGACAAGTTTTGGTAAAACAGTTTTGGCAGCTGGGCAAGACTGTATGTTTTAAGATTAAATAGTCGGTTGAGCCTATTTGGCCTTGACTTGCGCCCCTAGAATGCAAATGCTGGATTAACAGGGTTCCTGGTATCTGAAACAAGTTTTGGTATGGCAATTTTGAGTTCCAGGTGAGGCTGAATGTTTTATGTTTCGTGTGAGACTATTTGGCTTTGACTTTCTCCCCTGGGCGGCACATGCCAGATTGGCGGGGCTCCTGGAATCTAAAAAGGTTTTGGTAAAACAGTTTTAACAGCTACGTAAGTCTGTATATTTTAAGTTTAAATAGTCGGGTGAGTCTGTTTGACTTTGACTTACGCCCCTAGGATGCAAATGCTGGATTAACAGGGTTCCTGATATCTGAGACAAGTTTTGGTAAATCAGTTTTGGCGGCTAGATGGGGCTATAAGTTTTAAAATTTAATAGTCGGGTGAGAATATTTGGCTTTGTCTTGCTCCCCTAGGCTGCAAATGCTAGATTAACAGGGTTCCTGGTAACTGAGATAAGTTTTGGTAAATCAGTTTTGGCGGCAAGATGGGGCTATATGTTTTAGGATTAAATAGTCAGATGAGCCTGTATGGTACGTAAGTCTGTATGTTTGAGGATTAAGTTGTCGGGTGAGCCTGTTTGGCTTTGACTTGCTCCCTTAGGCTCCACATGCCAGATTGGCTTGGCTCCTGGAATCTAAGACAAGGTTTGGTAAAACAGTTTTGACAGCTGGGCAAGACTGTATGTTTTAAGATTAAATAGTCAGTTGAGCCTGTTTGGCTTTGAGTTGCGCCCCTAGGATGCAAATGCTGGATTAACAGGGTTCCTGGTATCTGAGACAAGTTTTGGCAAAGCAGCTTTGGCAACTACGTAAGTCTGTATGTTTTAAGATTAAATTGTCGGGTGAGCCTGTTTGGCTTTGACTTGCTCCCTTAGGCTCCGCATGCCAGATTGACTTGGCTCCTGGAATGTAAGACAAGGTTTGGTAAAACAGTTTTGACAGCTGGGTAAGACTGTATGTTTTAAGATTAAATAGTCGGGTGAGCCTGTTTGGCTTTGAGTTGCGCCCCTAGGATGCAAATGCTGGAATAACAGGGTTCCTGGCATCTAAGACAAGTTTTGGTAAATCATTTTTGGCGGCCAGATGGGGCTTTATGTTTTAAGATTTAATAGTCGGGAGAGCCTGTTTGGCTTTGACTTGCGCCCCCTAGGATGCAAATGCTGCATTAACAGGGTTCCTGGTATCTGAGACAAGTTTCGGTAAAGCAGCTTTGGCAACTACGTAAGTCTGTATGTTTAAAGATTAAATTGTCGGGTGAGCCTGTTTGGCTTTGACTTGCTCCCTTAGGCTCCACATGCCAGATTGGCTTGGCTCCTGGAATCTTAGACAAGGTTTGGTAAAACAGTTTTGACAGCAGGGCAGGACTGTATGTTTTAAGATTAAATAGTCGGTTGAGCCTGTTTGGCTTTGAGTTGCGCCCCTAGGATGCAAATGCTGGATTAACAGGGTTCCTGGTATCTGAAACAAGTTTTGGTAAGACAATTTTGAGTACCAGGTGAGGCTGAATGTGTTAAGACTTAATAGTTGGGTGAGACTATTTTGCTTTGACTTGCTCCACTAGGCTGCACATGCCAGATTGGCGGTGCTCCTGGAATCTAAGACAAGTTTTGGTAAAACAGATTTGACAGCTAGGTAAGGCTGTATGCTTTAAGATTAAATAGTCGGGTGAGCGTGTTTGGCTTTGACTTGCGCCCCTAGGATGAAAATGCTAGATTAACAGGGTTCCTGGCATCTAAGACAAGTTTTGGTAAATCATTTTTGGCGGCCAGATGGGGCTATTTGTTTTAAGATTTAATAGTCGGGAGAGCCTGTTTGGCTTTGACTTGCGCCCCTAGGATGCAAATGCTGCATTAACAGGGTTCCTGGTATCTGAGACAAGTTTTGGTAAAGCAGCTTTGGCAACTATGTAAGTCTGTATGTTTTAAGATTAAATTGTCGGGTGAGCCTGTTTGGCTTTGACTTGCTCCCTTAGGCTCCACATGCCAGATTGGCTTGGCTCCTGGAATCTAAGACAAGGTTTGGTAAAACAGTTTTGACAGCAGGGCCAGACTGTATGTTTTAAGATTAAATAGTCGGTCTAGCCTGTTTGGCTTTGAGTTGCGCCCCTACGATGCAAATGCTGGATTAACAGGGTTCCTGGAATCTGAGACAAGTTTTGGTAAGGCAATTCTGAGTTCCAGGTGAGGCTAATTGTGTTAAGACTTAATAGTCGGGTGAGACTATTTTGCTTTGACTTGCTCCCCTAGGCTGCAAATGCTAGATTAACAGGGCTCCTGGTTTCTAAGGCAATTTTTCGTAAAGCAGTTTTGGCAGCTACGTAAGTCTGTATGTTTTAAGATTAAATAGTCGGGTGAGCCTGTTTGGCTTTGTCTTGCTCCCCTAGGCTGCAAATGCTAGATTAACAGGGCTCCTGGTTTCTAAGGCAAGTTTTGGTAAAGCAGTTTTGGCAGCTACGTAAGTCTGTATGTTTTAAAATTAAATTGTCGGGTGAGATTATTTGGCTTTGACTTGCTCCCCTTGGCTCCACATGCCAGATTGGCGGGGCTCCTGGAATCTAAGACAAGTTTTGGTAAAACAGTTTTGACAGCTAGGTAAGGCTGTATGCTTTAAGATTAAATAGTCGGGTGAGCGTGTTTGGCTTTGACTTGCGCCCCTAGGATGCAAATGCTGGAATAACAGGGTTAATGGTATCTAAGACAAGTTTTGGTAAATCATTTTTGGCGGCCAGATGGGGCTATAAGTTTTAAGATTTAGTAGTCGGGAGAGCCTGTTTGGCTTTGACTTGCGCCCCTAGGATGCAAATGCTGCATTAACAGGGTTCCTGGTATCTGAGACAAGTTTTGGTAAAGCAGCTTTGGCAACTGCGTAAGTCTGTATGTTTTAAGATTAAATTGTCGGGTGAGCCTGTTTGGCTTTGACTTGCTCCCTTAGGCTCCACATGCCAGATTGGCTTGGCTCCTGGAATCTAAGACAAGGTTTGGTAAAACAGTTTTGACAGCTGGGCATGGCTGTATGTTTTAAGATTATATAGTCGGTTGAGCCTGTTTGGCTTTGAGTTGCGCCCCTAGGATGCAAATGCTGGATTAACAGGGTTCCTGGTATCTGAAACAGGTTTTGGTAAGGCAATTTTGAGTTCCAGGTGAGGCTAATTGTGTTAAGACTTAATAGTCGGGTGAGACTATTTTGCTTTGACTTGCTCCCCTAGGCTGCAAATGCTAGATTAACAGGGCTCCTGGTTTCTAAGGCAATTTTTCGTAAAGCAGTTTTGGCAGCTACGTAAGTCTGTATGTTTTAAGATTAAATTGTCGGGTGAGCCTGTTTGGCTTTGACTTGCTCCCCTAGGCTGCACATGCCAGATTGGCGGGGCTCCTGGAATCTAAGACAAGTTTTGGTAAAACAGTTTTGACAGCTAGGTAAGGCTGTATGCTTTAAGATTAAATAGTCGGGTGAGCGTGTTTGGCTTTGATTTGCGCCCCTAGGATGCAAGTGCAGGAATAACAGGGTTCCTGGTATGTAAGACAAGTTTTGGTAAATCAATTTTGGCGGCCAGATGGGGCTATATGTTTTAAGATTTAATAGTCGGGTAAGCCTGTTTGGCTTTGACTTGCGCCCCTAGGATACAAATGCTGCATTAACAGAGTTCCTGGTATCTGAGACAAGTTTTGGTAAAGCAGCTTTGGCAACTACGTAAGTCTGTATGTTTTAAGATTAAATTGATGGGTGAGCCTGATTGGCTTTGACTTGCGTTCACAGGATACAAATGCTGGATAAACAGGGTTCTTGGTATCTGAAACAAGTTTTGGTAAGGCAATTTTGAGTACCAGGTGAGGCTGAATGTGTTAAGATTTAATAGTCGGGTGAGGTTATTTGGCTTTGCCTTGCTCCCCTAGGCTGCAAATGTTAGATTAACAGGGTTCCTGGTATCTGAAACAAGTTTTGCTAAATCAGTTTTGGCGGCCAGATGGGGCTATATGTTTTAGGATTAAATAGTCGGATGAGCCTGGTTGGCTTTGACTTGCTCCCCTAGGCTGTACATGCCAGATTGGCGGGGCTCCTGGAATCTAAGACAAGTTTTGGTAAAACAGTTTTGACAGCCAGGTAAGGTTGTATGCTTTAAGATTAAGTAGTCGGATGAGCGTGTTTGGCTTTGACTTGCGCCCCTAGGATGCAAATGCTGGAATAACAGGGTTCCTGGTATTTAAGACAAGTTTTGGTAAATCAGTTTTGGCGGCCAGATGGGGCTATATATTTTAAGATTTAATAGTCGGGTGAGCCTGTTTGGCTTTGACTTGCGCCCCTAGGATGCCAATGATGGATAACCAGGGTTCCTGGAATCTGAGACAAGTTTTGGTAAAGCAATTCTGAGTTCCAGGTGAGGCTGAATGTGTTCAGACTTAATAGTCGGGTGAGACTATTTTGCTTTGACTTGCTCCCCTAGGCTGCAAATGCTAGATTAACAGGGCTCCTGGTTTCTAAGGCAAGTTTTGGTAAAACAGTTTTGACAGCTGGGCAAGACTGTATGTTTTAAGATTAAAATCTCGGGTGAGCCTGTTTGGTTTTGAATTTCTCCCCTAGGCGGCACATGCCAGATTGGCGGGGCTCCTGGAATCTAAAAAAAGTTTTTGTAAAACAGTTTTAACAGCTACGTAAGTCTGTATGTTTTAAGTTAAAATAGTTGGGTGAGTCTGTTTGACTTTGACTTGCTCCCCTAGGATGCAAATGCTGGATTAACAGGGTTCCTGGTATCTGAGACAAGTTTTGGTAAATCAGTTTTGGCGGCAAGATGGGGCTATATGTTTTGGATTAAATAGTCGGATGAGCCTGTTAGGCTTTGACTTGCTCCACTAGGCTGCACATGCCAGATTGGCGGGGCTCCTGGAATCTAAGACAAGTTTTGGTAAAATAGTTTTGACAGCTAGGTAAGGCTGTATGCTTTAAGACTGAGTGTGTTTGGCTTTGACTTGCGCCCCTAGGATGCAAATGCTATAATAACTGGGCTCCTGGTATCTAAGACAAGTTTTGGTAAATCATTTTTGGCGGCGAGATGGGGCTATATGTTTTAAGATTTAATAGTCGGGAGAGCCTGTTTGGCTTTGACTTGCGCCCCTAGCATGCAAATGCTGCATGAACAGGGGTCCTGGTATCTGAGACAAGTTTTGGTAAAGCCGCTTTGGCAACTACGTAAGTCTGTATGTTTTAAGATTAAATTGTCGGGTGAGCCTGTTTGGCTTTGACTTGCTCCCTTAGGCTCCACATGCCAGAATGGCTTGGCTCCTGGAATCCAAGACAAGGTTTGGTAAAAGAGTTTTGACAGCTGGGCAAGACTGTATGTTTTAAAATTAAATAGTCAGTTGAGCCTGTTTGGCTTTGAGATGCGCCCCTAGGATGCAAATGCTGGATTAGCAGGGTTCCTGGTATCTAAGACATGTTTTGGTAAGTCAGTTTTGGCGGCCAGATGGGGCTATATGTCTTAAGATTTAATTGTTTGGTGAGCCTGTTTGGCTTTGACTTGCGCCCCTAGGATGCAATTGCTGGATTAACAGGGTTCCTGGTATCTGAGACAAGTTTTGGTAAGGCATGTTTGAGTTCCAGGTGTGGCTGAATGAGTTAAAATTAAATAGTCGGGTGAGGCTATTTTGCTTTGTTTTGCTCCCGTAGGCTGCAAATGCTAGATTAACAGGGTTCCTGGTATCTGAGACAAGTTTTGGTAAATCGGTCCTGGCGGCCAGATGGGGCTATATGTTTTAGGATTAAATAGTCGGATGAGCCTGTTTGGCTTTGACTTGCTCCCCTAGGCTGCAAATGCTAGATTAACAGGGCTCCTGGTTTCTAAGGCAAGTTTTGGTAAAGCAGTTTTGGCAGCTACGTAAATCTGTATGTTTTAAGATTAAATTGTCGGGTGAGCCTGTTTGGCTTTGACTTGCTCCCCTAGGCTCCACATTCCAGATAGGCGGGGCTCCTGGAGTCTAAGACAAGTTTTGGTAAAACAGTTTTGACAGCTAGGTAAGGCTGTATGCTTTAAGATTAAATAGTCGGGTGAGCGTGTTTGGCTTTGACTTGCGCCCCTAGGATGCAAATGCTGGAATAACAGGGTTCCTGGTATCTAAGACAAGTTTTGGTAAATCAGTTTTGGCGTCTATGCGGCTATATGTTTTAAGGATAAACAGGGTTCCTGGTATCTGAGACAAGTTTTGGTAAGGCAATTTTGAGTTCCAGGTGTGGCTGAATGAGTTAAAATTTAATAGTCGGGTGAGGCTATTTGGCTTTGTTTTGCTCGCCTAGGCTGCAAATGCTAGATTAACAGTGTTCCTGGTATCTGAGACAAGTTTTGATAAAACAGTTTTGACAGCTAGGTAAGGCTGTATGCTTTAAGATTAAATACTCGGGTGAGGGTGTTTGGCTTTGACTTGCGCCCCTAGGATGCAAATGCTGGAATAACAGGGATCCTGGTATCTAAGACATGTTTTGGTAAGTCAGTTTTGAGTTCCAGGTGTGGCTGAATGAGTTAAAATTTAATAGTCGGGTGAGGCTATTTGGCTTTGTTTTGCTCCCCTAGGCTGCAAATGCTAGATTAACAGGGTTCCTGGTATCTGAGACAAGTTTTGGTAAATCAGTCTTGGCGGCCAGATGGGGTTATATGTTTTAAGATTTAATAGTCGGGAGAGCCTGTTTCGCTTTGACTTGCTCCCCTAGGCTGCAAATGCTAGATTAACAGGGCCCCTGGTTTCTAAGGAAAGTTTTGGTAAAGCAGTTTTGGCAGCTACGTAAGTATGTATGTTTTAAGATTAAATTGTCGGGTGAGCCTGTTTGGCTTTGACTTGCTCCCCTAGGCTCCACATGCCAGATTGGCGGGGCTCCTGGAATCTAAGACAAGTTTTGGTAAAACAGTTTTGACAGCTAGGTAAGGCTGTATGCTTTAAGATTAAATAGTCGGGTGAGCGTGTTTGGCTTTGCCTTGCTCCCCTAGGCTGCAAATGCTAGATTAACAGGGTTCCTGGTATCTAAGACAAGTTTTGGTAAATCAGTTTTGGTAGCCAGATGAGGCTGTATGTTTCAAGATTAAATTCTCGGGTGAGCCTGTTTGGCTTTGCCTTGCTCCCCTAGGCTGCAAATGCTAGATTAACAGGGTTTCTGGTATCTGAGACAAGTTTTGGTAAATCAGTTTTGGCGGCCAGATGGGGCTATATGTTTTAAGATTAAATAGTCGGATGAGCCTGGTTGGCCTTGACTTGCTCCCCTAGGCTGTACATGCCAGATTGGCGGGGCTCCTGGAATCTAAGGCAAGTTTTAGTAAAACAGTTTTGACAGCTAGGCAAGGTTGTATGCTTTAAGATTAACTAGTCGGATGAGCGTGTTTGGCTTTGACTTGCGCCCCTAGGATGCAAATGCTGGAATAACAGGGTTCCTGGTATCTAAGACAAGTTTTGGTAAATCAGTTTTGGTAGCCAGATGAGGCTGTATGTTTCAAGATTAAATTCTCGGGTGAGCCTGTTTGGTTTTGACTTTCTCCCCTAGGCGGCACATGCCAGATTGGCGGGGCTCCTGGAATCTAATGGTCTATATGTTGTAATATTTAATAGTTTGGTGAGCCTGGTTGGCTTTGACTTGCTCCCCTAGGCTGTACATGCCAGATTGGCGGGGCTCCTGGAATCTAAGACAAGTTTTGGTAAAACAGTTTTGACAGCTAGGTAAGGTTGTATGCTTTAAGATTAAGTAGTCGGATGAGCATGTTTGGCTTTGACTTGCGCCCTAGGATGCAAATGCTGGAATAACAGAGTTCCTGGTATTTAAGACATGTTTTGGTAAATCAGTTTTGGCAGCCTGGAATCTAAGACAAGTTTTGGTAAAACAGTTTTGACAGCTAGGTAAGGCTGTATGCTTTAAGATTAAATAGTCGGGTGAGCGTGTTTGGCTTTGACTTGCGCCCCTAGGATGCAAATGCTGGAATAACAGGGTTCCTGGTATTTAAGACAAGTTTTGGTAAATCAGTTTTGGCGTCTATGGGGCTATATGTTTTAGGATTTAATAGTCGGGTGAGCCTGTTTGGCTTTGACTTCCGCTCCTAGGATGCAAATGCTGGATAAACAGGGTTCTTGGTATCTGAAACAAGTTTTGGTAAGGCAATTTTGAGTTCCAGGTGAGGCTGAATGTGTTAAGATTTAATAGTCGGGTGAGGCTATTTGGCTTTGCCTTGCTCCCCTAGGCTGCAAATGCTAGATTAACAGGGTTTCTGGTATCTGAGACAAGTTTTGGTAAATCAGTTTTGGCGGCCAGATGGGGCTATATGTTTTAGGATTAAATAGTCGGATGAGCCTGGTTGGCTTTGACTTGCTCCCCTAGGCTGTACATGCCAGATTGGCGGGGCTCCTGGAATCTAAGACAAGTTTTGGTAAAACAGTTTTGACAGCTAGGTAAGGTTATATGCTTTAAGATTAAGTAGTCGGATGAGCGTGTTTGGCTTTGTCTTGCGCCCCTAGGATGCAAATGCTGGAATAACAGGGTTCCTGGTATCTAAGACAAGTTTTGGTAAATCAGTTTTTGTAGCCAGATGGGGCTGTATGTTTCACGATTAAATTCTCGGGTGAGCCTGTTTGGTTTTGACTTTCTCCCCTAGGCGGCACATGCCAGATTGGCGGGGCTCCTGGAATCTAATGGTCTATATGTTGTAATATTTAATAGTTTGGTGAGCCTGGTTGGCTTTGACTTGCTCCCCTAGGCTGTACATGCCAGATTGGCGGGGCTCCTGGAATCTAAGACAAGTTTTGGTAAAACAGTTTTGACAGCTAGGTAAGGTTGTATGCTTTAAGATTAAGTAGTCGGATGAGCATGTTTGGCTTTGACTTGCGCCCTAGGATGCAAATGCTGGAATAACAGAGTTCCTGGTATTTAAGACAAGTTTTGGTAAATCAGTTTTGGCAGCCAGATGGGGCTGTATGTTTTAAGATTAAATTCTCGGGTGAGCCTGTTTGGTTTTGACTTTCTCCCCTAGGCGGCACATGCCAGATTGGCGTGGCTCCTGGAATCTAAAAAAAGTTTTGGTAAAACAGTTTTAACAGCTACGTAAGTCTGTATGCTTTAAGTTTAAATAGTCGGGTGAGTCTGTTTGACTTTGACTTGCTCCCTTAGGATCCAAATGCTGGATTAACAGGGTTCCTGGTATCTGAGACAAGTTTTGGTAAATCAGTTTTGGCGGCCAGATGGGGCTATATGTTTTAAAATTTAATAGTCGGGTGAGACTATTTGGCTTTGTCTTGCTCCCCGAGGCTGCAAATGCTAGATTAACAGGGTTCCTGGTAACTGAGATAAGTTTTGGTAAAGCAGCTTTGGCAACTACGTAAGTCTGCATGTTTTAAGATTAAATTGTCGGGTGAGCCTGTTTGGCTTTGACTTGCTCCCTTAGGCTCCACATGCCAGATTGGCGGTTCTCCTGGAATCTAAGACAAGTTTTGGTAAAACAGTTTTGACAGCTAGGTAAGGCTGTATGCTTTAAGATTGAGCGTGTTTAGCTTTGACTTGCGCCCCTAGGATGCAAATGCTGGAATAACAGGGTTCCTGGTATCTAAGACAAGTTTTGGTAAATCATTTTTGGCGGCCAGATGGGGCTATATGTTTTAAGATTTAATAGTCGGGAGAGCCTGTTTGGCTTTGACTTGCGCCCCTAGCATGCAAATAATGCATTAACAGGGTTCCTGGTATCTGAGACAAGTTTTGGTAAAGCAGCTTTGGCAACTACGTAAGTCTGCATGTTTTAAGATTAAATTGTCGGGTGAGCCTGTTTGGCTTTGACTTGCTCCCTTAGGCTCCACATGCCAGATTGGCTTGGCTCCTGGAATCTAAGACAAGGTTTGGTAAAAGAGTTTTGACAGCTGGGCAAGACTGTATGTTTTAAGATTAAATATTCGGTTCAGCCTGTTTGGCTTTGAGTTGCGCCCCTAGGATGCAAATGCTGGATTAACAGGGTTCCTGGTATCTAAGACATGTTTTGGTAAGTCAGTTTTTTCGGCCAGATGGGGCTATATGTTTTAAGATTTAATAGTTTGGTGAGCCTGTTTGGCTTTGACTTGCGCCCCTAGGATGCAAATGCTTGATTAACAGGGTTCCTGGTATCTGAGACAAGTTTTGGTAAGGCAATTTTGAGTTCCAGGTGTGGCTGAATGAGTTCAAATTTAATAGTCGGGTGAGGCTATTTGGCTTTGTTTTGCTCCCCTAGGCTGCAAATGCTAGATTATCAGGGTTCCTGGTATCTGAGACAAGTTTTGGTAAATCAGTCTTGGCGGCCAGATGGGGCTATATGTTTTAGGATTAAATAGTCAGGTGAGCCTGTTTGGCTTTGACTTGCTCCCCTAGGCTGCAAATGCTGGATTAACAGGGTTCCTGGTATCTGAGACAAGTTTTGGTAAGGCAATTTTGAGTTACAGGTGAGGCTGAATGTGTTAAGACTTAATAGTCAGGTGAGACTATTTTGCTTTGACTTGCTCCCCTAGGCTGCAAATGCTAGATTAACAGGGCTCCTGGTATCTATGACAAGTTTTGGTAAAGCAGTTTTGGTAGCCAGATGGGGCTGTATGTTTTATGATTAAATTGTCGGGTGAGCGTGTTTGGCTTTGAGCTGCGCCCCTAGGATGCAAATGCTGGATTAACAGGGTTCCTGGTATCTAAGACATGTTTTGGTAAGTCAGTTTTGGCGGCCAAATGGGGCTATATGTTGTAAGATTTAATAGTTTGGTGAGCCTGTTTGGCTTTGACTTGCGCCCCTAGGATGCAAATGCTGGATTAACAGGGTTCCTGGTATCTGAGACAAGTTTTGGTAAGGCAATTTTGAGTTCCAGGTGTGGCTGAATGAGTTCAAATTTAATAGTCGGGTGAGGCTATTTGGCTTTCTTTTGCTCCCGTAGGCTGCAAATGCTAGATTAACAGGGTTCCTGGTATCTGAGACAAGTTTTGGTAAATCAGTCCTGGCGACCAGATGGGGCTATATGTTTTAGGATTAAATAGTCGGATGAGCCTGTTTGGCTTTGACTTGCTCCCCTAGGCTGCAAATGCTAGATTAACAGGGCTCCTGGTTTCTAAGGCAAGTTTTGGTAAAGCAGTTTTGGCAGCTACGTAAATCTGTATGTTTTAAGATTAAATTGTCGGGTGAGCCTGTTAAGCTTTGACTTGCTCCCCTAAGCTCCACATGCCAGATAGGCGGGGCTCCTGGAGTCTAAGACAAGTTTTGGTAAAACAGTTTGACAGCTAGGTAAGGCTGTATGCTTTAAGATTAAATAGTCGGGTGAGCGTGTTTGGCTTTGACTTGCGCCCCTAGGATGCAAATGCTGGAATAACAGGGTTCCTGGTATCTAAGACAAGTTTTGGTAAATCAGTTTTGGCGTCTATGCGGCTATATGTTTTAAGGATAAACAGGGTTCCTGGTATCTGAGACAAGTTTTGGTAAGGCAATTTTGAGTTCCAGGTGTGGCTGAATGAGTTAAAATTTAATAGTCGGGTGAGGCTATTTGGCTTTGTTTTGCTCCCCTAGGCTGCAAATGCTAGATTAACAGTGTTCCTGGTATCTAAGACATGTTTTGGTAAGTCAGTTTTGGCGGCCAAATGGGGCTATATGTTGTAAGATTTAATAGTTTGGTGAGCCTGTTTGGCTTTGACTTGCGCCCCTAGGATGCAAATGCTGGATTAACAGGGTTCCTGGTATCTGAGACAAGTTTTGGTAAGGCATTTTTGAGTTCCAGGTGTGGCTGAATGAGTTCAAATTTAATAGTCGGGTGAGGCTATTTGGCTTTCTTTTGCTCCCGTAGGCTGCAAATGCTAGATTAACAGGGTTCCTGGTATCTGAGACAAGTTTTGGTAAATCAGTCCTGGCGACCAGATGGGGCTATATGTTTTAGGATTAAATAGTCGGATGAGCCTGTTTGGCTTTGACTTGCTCCCCTAGGCTGCAAATGCTAGATTAACAGGGCTCCTGGTTTCTAAGGCAAGTTTTGGTAAAGCAGTTTTGGCAGCTACGTAAATCTGTATGTTTTAAGATTAAATTGTCGGGTGAGCCTGTTAAGCTTTGACTTGCTCCCCTAAGCTCCACATGCCAGATAGGCGGGGCTCCTGGAGTCTAAGACAAGTTTTGGTAAAACAGTTTGACAGCTAGGTAAGGCTGTATGCTTTAAGATTAAATAGTCGGGTGAGCGTGTTTGGCTTTGACTTGCGCCCCTAGGATGCAAATGCTGGAATAACAGGGTTCCTGGTATCTAAGACAAGTTTTGGTAAATCAGTTTTGGCGTCTATGCGGCTATATGTTTTAAGGATAAACAGGGTTCCTGGTATCTGAGACAAGTTTTGGTAAGGCAATTTTGAGTTCCAGGTGTGGCTGAATGAGTTAAAATTTAATAGTCGGGTGAGGCTATTTGGCTTTGTTTTGCTCCCCTAGGCTGCAAATGCTAGATTAACAGTGTTCCTGGTATCTGAGACAAGTTTTGATAAAACAGTTTTGACAGCTAGGTAAGGCTGTATGCTTTAAGATTAAATACTCGGGTGAGGGTGTTTGGCTTTGACTTGCGCCCCTAGGATGCAAATGCTGGAATAACAGGGTTCCTGGTATCTAAGACATGTTTTGGTAAGTCAGTTTTGAGTTCCAGGTGTGGCTGAATGAGTCAAAATTTAATAGTCGGGTGAGGCTATTTGGCTTTTTTTTGCTCCCCTAGGCTGCAAATGCTAGATTAACAGAGTTCCTGGTATCTGAGACAAGTTTTGGTAAATCAGTCTTGGCGGCCAGATGGGGCTATATGTTTTAAGATTTAATAGTCGGGAGAGCCTGCTTCGCTTTGACTTGCTCCCCTAGGCTGCAAATGCTAGATTAACAGGGCTCCTGAATTCTAAGGAAAGTTTTGGTAAAGCAGTTTTGGCAGCTACGTAAGTATGTATGTTTTAAGATTAAATTGTCGGGTGAGCCTGTTTGGCCTTGACTTGCTCCCTTAGGCTCCACATGCCAGATTGGCGGGTCTCCTGGAATCTAAGACAAGTTTTGGTAAAACAGTTTTGACAGCTACGTAAGTCTGTATGTTTTAAGTTTAAATAGTCGGGTGAGTCTGTTTGACTTTGACTTGCTCCCCTAGGATGCAAATGCTGGATTAACAGGGTTTTCTGGTATCTGAGACAAGTTTTGGTAAATCAGTTTTGGTAGCTACGTAAGTCGGTATGTTTTAAGAATTAATTGTCGGGTGAGCCTGTTTGGCTTTGACTTGCTCCCCTAGGATGCAAATGCTGGATTAACAGGGTTCCTGGTATCTGAGTCAAGTTTTGGTAAAACAGTTTTGACAGCTAGGTAAGGCTGTATGCTTTAAGATTAAATAGTCGGGTGAGCGTGTTCGGCTTTGACTTGCGCCCCTAGGATGCAAATGCTGGAATAACAGGGTTCCTGGTATTTAAGACAAGTTTTGGTAAATCAGTTTTGGCAGCCAAATGGGGCTGTATGTTTTAAGATTAAATTCTCGGGTGAGCCTGTTTGGTTTTGACTTTCTCCCCTAGGCGGCACATGCCAGATTGGCGGGGCTCCTGGAATCTAAAAAAAGTTTTGGTAAAACAGTTTTAACAGCTACGTAAGTCTGTATGTTTTAAGTTTAAATAGTCGGGTGAGTCTGTTTGACTTTGACTTGCTCCCCTAGGATGCAAATGCTGGATTAACAGGGTTCCTGGTATCTGAGACAAGTTTTGGTAAATCAGTTTTGGCAGCTACGTAAGTCTGTATGTTTTAAGATTAAATTGTCGGGTGAGCCTGTTTGGCTTTGACTTGCTCCCCTAGGATGCAAATGCTGGATTAACAGGGTTCCTGGTATCTGAGACAAGTTTTGGTAAAACAGTTTTGACAGCTAGGTAAGGCTGTATGCTTTAAGATTAAATAGTCGGGTGAGCGTGTTTGGCTTTGACTTGCGCCCCTAGGATGCAAATGCTGGAATAACAGGGTTCCTGGTATTTAAGACAAGTTTTGGTAAATCAGTTTTGGCGTCTATGGGGCTATATGTTTTAGGATTTAATAGTCGGGTGAGCCTGTTTGGCTTTGACTTCCGCTCCTAGGATGCAAATGCTGGATAAACAGGGTTCTTGGTATCTGAAACAAGTTTTGGTAAGGCAATTTTGAATTCAAGGTGAGGCTGAATGTGTTAAGATTTAATAGTCGGGTGAGGCTATTTGACTTTGCCTTGCTCCCCTAGGCTGCAAATGCTAGATTAACAGGGTTTCTGGTATCTGAGACAAGTTTTGGTAAATCAGTTTTGGCGGCCAGATGGGGCTATATGTTTTAGGATTAAATAGTCGGATGAGCCTGGTTGGCTTTGACTTGCTCCCCTAGGCTGTACATGCCAGATTGGCGGGGCTCCTGGAATCTAAGACAAGTTTTGGTAAAACAGTTTTGACAGCTAGGTAAGGTTGTATGCTTTAAGATTAAGTAGTCGGATGAGCGTGTTTGGCTTTGACTTGCGCCCCTAGGGTGCAAATGCTGGAATAACAGGGTTCCTGGTATCTAAGACAAGTTTTGGTAAATCAGTTTTGGTAGCCAGATGGGGCTGTATGTTTCAAGATTAAATTCTCGGGTGAGCCTGTTTGGTTTTGACTTTCTCCCCTAGGCGGCACATGCCAGATTGGCGGGGCTCCTGGAATCTAATGGTCTATATGTTGTAATATTTAATAGTTTGGTGAGCCTGGTTGGCTTTGACTTGCTCCCCTAGGCTGTACATGCCAGATTGGCGGGGCTCCTGGAATCTAAGACAAGTTTTGGTAAAACAGTTTTGACAGCTAGGTAAGGTTGTATGCATTAAGATTAAGTAGTAGGATGAGCATGTTTGGCTTTGACTTGCGCCCTAGGATGCAAATGCTGGAATAACAGGGTTCCTGGTATTTAAGACAAGTTTTGGTAAATCAGTTTTGGCAGCCAGATGGGGCTGTATGTTTTAAGATTAAATTCTCGGGTGAGCCTGTTTGGTTTTGACTTTCTCCCCTAGGCGGCACATGCCAGATTGGCGGGGCTCCTGGAATCTAAAAAAAGTTTTGGTAAAACAGTTTTAACAGCTACGTAAGTTTGTATGTTTTAAGTTTAAATAGTCGGGTGAGTCTGTTTGACTTTGACTTGCTCCCCTAGGATGCAAATGCTGGATTAACAGGGTTCCTGGTATCTGAGACAAGTTGTGGTAAATCAGTTTTGGCGGCCAGATGGGGCTATATGTTTTAAAATTTAATAGTCGGGTGAGACTATTTGGCTTTGTCTTGCTCCCCTAGGCTGCAAATGCTAGATTAACAGGGTTCCTGGTAACTGAGATAAGTTTTGGTAAATCAGTTTTGGCGGCAAGATGGGGCTATATGTTTTAGGATTAAATAGTCGGATGAGCCTGTTTGGCTTTGACTTGCTCCACTAGGCTGCACATGCCGGATTGGCGGTTCTCCTGGAATCTAAGACAAGTTTTGGTAAAACAGTTTTGACAGCTAGGTAAGGCTGTATGCTTTAAGATTGAGCGTGTTTAGCTTTGACTTGCGCCCCTAGGATGCAAATGCTGGAATAAAAGGGTTCCTGATATCTAAGACAAGTTTTGGTAAATCATTTTTGGCGGCCAGATGGGGCTATATGTTTTAAGATTTAATAGTCGGGAGAGCCTGTTTGGCTTTGATTTGCGCCCCTAGCATGCAAATAATGCATTAACAGGGTTCCTGGTATCTGAGACAAGTTTTGGTAAAGCAGCTTTGGCAACTACGTAAGTCTGCATGTTTTAAGATTAAATTGTCGGGTGAGGCTATTTGGCTTTGTCTTCCTCCCTTAGGCTCCACATGCCAGATTGGCTTGGCTCCTGGAATCTAAAACAAGGTTTGGTAAAACAGTTTTGACAGCTGGGCAAGTCTGTATGTTTTAAGATTAAATATTCGGTTCAGCCTGTTTGGCTTTGAGTTGCGCCCCTAGGATGCAAATGCTGGATTAACAGGGTTCCTGGTATCTAAGACATGTTTTGGTAAGTCAGTTTGTTCGGCCAGATGGGGCTATATGTTTTAAGATTTAATAGTTTGGTGAGCCTGTTTGGCTTTGACTTGCGCCCCTAGGATGCAAATGCTGGATTAACAGGGTTCCTGGTATCTGAGACAAGTTTTGGTAAGGCAATTTTGAGTTCCAGGTGTGGCTGAATGAGTTCAAATTTAATAGTCGGGTGAGGCTATTTGGCTTTGTTTTGCTCCCCTAGGCTGCAAATGCTAGATTAACAGGGTTCCTGGTATCTGAGACAAGTTTTGGTAAATCAGTCTTGGCGGCCAGATGGGGCTATATGTTTTAAGATTTAATAGTTTGGTGAGCCTGTTTGGCTTTGACTTGCGCTCCTAGGCTGCAAATGCTGGATTAACAGGGTTCCTGGTATCTGAGACAAGTTTTGGTAAGGCAATTTTGAGTTACAGGTGAGGCTGAATGTGTTAAGACTTAATAGTCAGGTGAGACTATTTTGCTTTGACTTGCTCCCCTAGGCTGCAAATGCTAGATTAACAGGGCTCTTGGTATCTATGACAAGTTTTGGTAAAGCAGTTTTGGTAGCCAGATGGGGCTGTATGTTTTATGATTAAATTGTCGGGTGAGCCTGTTTGGCTTTGAGCTGCGCCCCTAGGATGCAAATGCTGGATTAACAGGGTTCCTGGTATCTAAGACATGTTTTGGTAAGTCAGTTTTGGCGGCCAGATGGGGCTATATGTTGTAAGATTTAATAGTTTGGTGAGCCTGTTTGGCTTTGACTTGCGCCCCTAGGATGCAAATGCTGGATTAACAGGGTTCCTGGTATCTCAGACAAGTTTTGGTAAGGCAATTTTGAGTTCCAGGTGTGGCTGAATGAGTTCAAATTTAATAGTCGGGTGAGGCTTTTTGGCTTTGTTTTGCTCCCCTAGGCTGCAAATGCTAGATTAACAGGGTTCCTGGTATCTGAGACAAGTTTTGGTAAATCAGTCTTGGCGGCCAGATGGGGCTATATGTTTTAGGACTTAATAGTCGGATGAGCCTGTTTCGCTTTGACTTGCTCCCCTAGGCTGCAAATGCTAGATTAACAGGGTTCCTGGTATCTGAGACAAGTTTTGGTAAATCAGTCTTGGCGGCCAGATGGGGCTATGTGTTTTAGGATTTTGTTTGTCTTTGACTTGCTCCCCTTGGCTGCAATTGCTAGATTAACAGGGCTCCTGGTTTCTAAGGCAAGTTTTGGTAAAGCAGTTTTGGCAGCTAAGTAAGTCTGTATGTTTTAAGATTTAATTGTCGGGTGAGCCTGTTTGGATTTGACTTGCTCCCCTAGGCTGCAAATGCTGGATTAACAGGGTTCCTGGTATCTGAGACAAGTTTTGGTAAGGCAATTTTGAGTTACAGGTGAGGCTGAATGTGTTAAGACTTAATAGTCAGGTGAGACTATTTTGCTTTGACTTGCTCCCCTTGGCTGCAATTGCTAGATTAACAGGGCTCCTGGTTTCTAAGGCAAGTTTTGGTAAAGCAGTTTTGGCAGCTAAGTAAGTCTGTATGTTTTAAGATTAAATTGTCGGGTGAGCCTGTTTGGATTTGACTTGCTCCCCTAGGCTGCAAATGCTGGATTAACAGGGTTCCTGGTATCTGAGACAAGTTTTGGTTAGGCAATTTTGAGTTACAGGTGAGGCTGAATGTGTTAAGACTTAATAGTCAGGTGAGACTATTTTGCTTTGACTTGCTCCCCTAGGCTGCAAATGCTAGATTAACAGGGCTCCTGGTATCTATGACAAGTTTTGGTAAAGCAGTTTTGGCAGCCAGATGGGGCTGTATGTTTTATGATTAAATTGTCGGGTGAGCCTGTTTGGCTTTGAGCTGCGCCCCTAGGATGCAAATGCTGGATTAACAGGGTTCCTGGTATCTAAGACAAGTTTTGGTAAAACAGTTTTGACAGCTAGGTAAGGCTGTATGCTTTAAGATTAAATAGTCGGGTGAGCGTGTTTGGCTTTGACTTGCGCCCCTAGGATGAAAATGCTGGAATAACAGGGTTCCTGGTATCTAAGACATGTTTTGGTAAGTCAGTTTTGGCGGCCAGGTGGGGCTATATGTTGTAAGATTTAATAGTTTGGTGAGCCTGTTTGGCTTTGACTTGCGCCCCTAGGATGCAAATGCTGGATTAACAGGGTTCCTGGTATCTGAGACAAGTTTTGGTAAGGCAATTTTAAGTTCCAGGTGTGGCTGAATGAGTTCAAATTTAATAGTCGGGTGAGGCTATTTGGCTTTGTTTTGCTCCCCTAGGCTGCAAATGCTAGATTAACAGGGTTCCTGGTATCTGAGACAAGTTTTGGTAAATCAGTCTTGGCGGCCAGATGGGGCTATGTGTTTTAGGATTAAATAGTCGGATTAGCCTGTTTGGCTTTGACTTGCTCCACTAGGCTGCACATGCCGGATTGGCGGTGCTCCTGGAATCTAAGACAAGTTTTGGTAAAACAGTTTTGACAGCTAGGTAAGGCTGTATGCTTTAAGATTGAGCGTGCTTGGCTTTGACATGCGCCCCTAGGATGCAAATGCTGGAATAACAGGGTTCCTGGTATCTAAGACAAGTTTTGGTAAAACAGTTTTGACAGCTAGGTAAGGCTGTATGCTTTAAGATTAAATAGTCGGGTGAGCGTGTTTGGCTTTGACTTGCGCCCCTAGGATGAAAATGCTGGAATAACAGGGTTCCTGGTATCTAAGACATGTTTTGGTAAGTCAGTTTTGGCGGCCAGGTGGGGCTATATGTTGAAAGATTTAATAGTTTGGTGAGCCTGTTTGGCTTTGACTTGCTCCCCTTGGCTGCAATTGCTAGATTAACAGGGCTCCTGGTTTCTAAGGCAACTTTTGGTAAAGCAGTTTAGGCAGCTAAGTAAGTCTGTATGTTTTAAGATTAAATTGTCGGGTGAGCCTGTTTGGCTTTGACTTGCTCTCCTAGGCTCCACATGCCAGGTTGGCGTGGCTCCTGGAATCTAAGACAAGTTTTGGTAAAACAGTTTTGACAGCTAGGTAAGGCTGTATGCTTTAAGATTAAATAGTCGGGTGAGCGTGTTTGGCTTTGACTTGCGCCCCTAGGATGCAAATGCTGGATTAACAGGGTTCCTGGTATCTAAGACAAGTTTTGGTAAATAAGTTTTGGCGTCTATGGGGCTATATGTTTTAAGATTTAATAGTCGGGTGAGCCTGTTTGGCTTTGACTTGCGCTCCTAGGATGCAAATGCTGGATAAACAGGGTTCTTGGTATCTGAAACAAGTTTCGGTAAATCAGTTTTGGCGGCAAGATGGGGCTATATGTTTTAGGATTAAATAGTCGGATTAGCCTGTTTGGCTTTGACTTGCTCCACTAGGCTGCACATGCCGGATTGGCGGTGCTCCTGGAATCTAAGACAAGTTTTGGTAAAACAGTTTTGACAGCTAGGTAAGGCTGTATGCTTTAAGGTTGAGCGTGCTTGGCTTTGACATGCGCCCCTAGGATGCAAATGCTGGAATAACAGGGTTCCTGGTATCTAAGACAAGTTTTGGTAAATCATTTTTGGCGGCCAGATGGGGCTTTATGTTTTAAGATTTAATAGTCGGGAAAGCCTGTTTGGCTTTGACTTGCGCCCCTAGCATGCAAATAATGCATTAACAGGGTTCCTGGTATCTGAGACAAGTTTTGGTAAAGCAGCTTTGGCAACTACGTAAGTCTGCATGTTTTAAGGTTAAATTGTGAGCCTGTTTGGCTTTGACTTGCTCCCTTAGGTTCCACATGCCAGATTGGCTTGGCTCCTGGAATCTAAGACAAGGTTTGGTAAAACAGTTTTGACAGCTGGGCAAGACTGTATGTTTTAAGATTAAATATTCGGTTCAGCCTGTTTGGCTTTGTGTTGCGCCCCTAGGATGCAAATGCTGGATTCACAGGGTTCCTGGTATCTAAGACATGTTTTGGTAAGTCAGTTTTGGCGGCCAGATGGGGCTATATGTTGTAAGATATAATAGTTTGGTGAGCCTGTTTGGCTTTGACTTGCGCCCCTAGGATGCAAATGCTGGATTAACAGGGTTCCTGGTATCTGAGACAAGTTTTGGTAAGGCAATTTTGAGTTCCAGGTGTGGCTGAATGAGTTCAAATGTAATAGTCGGGTGAGGCTATTTGGCTTTGTTTTGCTCCCCTAGGCTAACAGGGTTCCTGGTATCTGAGACAAGTTTTGGTAAATCAGTCCTGGCGGCCAGAGGGGGCTATATGTTTTAGGATTAAATAGTCGGATGAGCCTGTTTGGCTTTGACTTGCTCCCCTAGGCTGCAAATGCTGGATTAACAGGGTTCCTGGTATCTGAGACAAGTTTTGGTAAGGCAATTTTGAGTTACAGGTGAGGCTGAATGTGTTAAGACTTAATAGTCAGTTGAGACTATTTTACTTTGACTTGCTCCCCTAGGATGCAAATGCTGGATTAACAGGGTTCCTGGTATCTATGACAAGTTTTGGTAAAGCAGTTTTGGCAGCCAGATGGGGCTGTATGTTTTATGATTAAATTGTCGGGTGAGCCTGTTTGGCTTTGAGCTGCGCCACTAGGATGCAAATGCTGGATTAACAGGGTTCCTGGTATCTAAGACATGTTTTGACACAAGTTTTGGTAAGGCAATTTTTAGTTACAGGTGAGGCTGAATGTGTTAAGACTTAATAGTCAGGTGAGACTATTTTGCTTTGACTTGCTCCCCTAGGCTGCAAATGCTAGATTAACAGGGCTCCTGGTATCTATGACAAGTTTTGGTAAAGCAGTTTTGGCAGCCAGATGTGGCTGTATGTTTTATGATTAAATTGTCGGGTGAGCCTGTTTGGCTTTGAGCTGCGCCCCTAGGATGCAAATGCTGGATTAACAGGGTTCCTGGTATCTAAGACAAGTTTTGGTAAAACAGTTTTGACAGCTAGGTAAGGCTGTATGCTTTAAGATTAAATAGTCGGGTGAGCGTGTTTGGCTTTGACTTGCGCCCCTAGGATGCAAATGCTGGATTAACAGGGTTCCTGGTATCTAAGACAAGTTTTGGTAAATAAGTTTTGGCGTCTATGGGGCAATATGTTTTAAGATTTAATAGTCGGGTGAGCCTGTTTGGCTTTGACTTGCGCTTCTAGGATGCAAATGCTGGATAAACAGGATTCTTGGTATCTGAAACAAGGTTTGGTTAGTCAATTTTGAGTTCCAGGTGAGGCTGAATGTGTTAAGACTTAATAGTCAGTTGAGACTATTTTGCTTTGACTTGCTCCCCTAGGCTGCAAATGCTAGATTAACAGGGCTCCTGGTATCTATGACAAGTTTTGGTAAAGCATTTTTGGCAGCCAGATGTGGCTGTATGTTTTATGATTAAATTGTCGGGTGAGCCTGTTTGACTTTGAGCTGCGCCCCTAGGATGCAAATGCTGGATTAACAGGGTTCCTGGTATCTAAGACAAGTTTTGGTAAAACAGTTTTGACAGCTAGGTAAGTCTGTATGTTTTAAGATTAAATTGTCGGGTGAGCCTGTTTGGCTTTGACTTGCGCCCCTAGCATGCAAATAATGCATTAACAGGGTTCCTGGTATCTGAGACAAGTTTTGGTAAAGCAGCTTTGGCAACTACGTAAGTCTGCATGTTTTAAGGTTAAATTGTGAGCCTGTTTGGCTTTGACTTGCTCCCTTAGGTTCCACATGCCAGATTGGCTTGGCTCCTGGAATCTAAGACAAGGTTTGGTAAAACAGTTTTGACAGCTGGGCAAGACTGTATGTTTTAAGATTAAATATTCGGTTCAGCCTGTTTGGCTTTGTGTTGCGCCCCTAGGATGCAAATGCTGAATTCACAGGGTTCCTGGTATCTAAGACATGTTTTGGTAAGTCAGTTTTGGCGGCCAGATGGGGCTATATGTTGTAAGATATAATAGTTTGGTGAGCCTGTTTGGCTTTGACTTGCGCCCCTAGGATGCAAATGCTGGATTAACAGGGTTCCTGGTATCTGAGACAAGTTTTGGTAAGGCAATTTTGAGTTCCAGGTGTGGCTGAATGAGTTCAAATGTAATAGTCGGGTGAGGCTATTTGGCTTTGTTTTGCTCCCCTAGGCTAACAGGGTTCCTGGTATCTGAGACAAGTTTTGGTAAATCAGTCCTGGCGGCCAGAGGGGGCTATATGTTTTAGGATTAAATAGTCGGATGAGCCTGTTTGGCTTTGACTTGCTCCCTAGGCTGCAAATGCTGGATTAACAGGGTTCCTGGTATCTGAGACAAGTTTTGGTAAGGCAATTTTGAGTTACAGGTGAGGCTGAATGTGTTAAGACTTAATAGTCAGTTGAGACTATTTTACTTTGACTTGCTCCCCTAGGCTGCAAATGCTATATTAACAGGGCTCCTGGTATCTATGACAAGTTTTGGTAAAGCAGTTTTGGCAGCCAGATGGGGCTGTATGTTTTATGATTAAATTGTCGGGTGAGCCTGTTTGGCTTTGAGCTGCGCCACTAGGATGCAAATGCTGGATTAACAGGGTTCCTGGTATCTAAGACATGTTTTGACACAAGTTTTGGTAAGGCAATTTTTAGTTACAGGTGAGGCTGAATGTGTTAAGACTTAATAGTCAGGTGAGACTATTTTGCTTTGACTTGCTCCCCTAGGCTGCAAATGCTAGATTAACAGGGCTCCTGGTATCTATGACAAGTTTTGGTAAAGCAGTTTTGGCAGCCAGATGTGGCTGTATGTTTTATGATTAAATTGTCGGGTGAGCCTGTTTGGCTTTGAGCTGCGCCCCTAGGATGCAAATGCTGGATTAACAGGGTTCCTGGTATCTAAGACAAGTTTTGGTAAAACAGTTTTGACAGCTAGGTAAGGCTGTATGCTTTAAGATTAAATAGTCGGGTGAGCGTGTTTGGCTTTGACTTGCGCCCCTAGGATGCAAATGCTGGATTAACAGGGTTCCTGGTATCTAAGACAAGTTTTGGTAAATAAGTTTTGGCGTCTATGGGGCAATATGTTTTAAGATTTAATAGTCGGGTGAGCCTGTTTGGCTTTGACTTGCGCTTCTAGGATGCAAATGCTGGATAAACAGGATTCTTGGTATCTGAAACAAGGTTTGGTTAGTCAATTTTGAGTTCCAGGTGAGGCTGAATGTGTTAAGACTTAATAGTCAGTTGAGACTATTTTGCTTTGACTTGCTCCCCTAGGCTGCAAATGCTAGATTAACAGGGCTCCTGGTATCTATGACAAGTTTTGGTAAAGCATTTTTGGCAGCCAGATGTGGCTGTATGTTTTATGATTAAATTGTCGGGTGAGCCTGTTTGACTTTGAGCTGCGCCCCTAGGATGCAAATGCTGGATTAACAGGGTTCCTGGTATCTAAGACAAGTTTTGGTAAAACAGTTTTGACAGCTAGGTAAGTCTGTATGTTTTAAGATTAAATTGTCGGGTGAGCCTGTTTGGCTTTGACTTGCTTCCCAAGGCTCCACATGCCAGGTTGGCGGGGCTCCTGGAATCTAAGACAAGTTTTGGTAAAAAAGTTTTGACAGCTAGGTAAGGCTGTATGCTTTAAGATTAAATAGTTGGGTGAGCGTGTTTGGCTTTGACTTGCGCCCCTAGGATGCAAATGCTGGATTAACAGGGTTCCTGGTATCTAAGACAAGTTTTGGTAAATAAGTTTTGGCGTCTATGGGGCAATATGTTTTAAGATTTAATAGTCGGGTGAGCCTGTTTGGCTTTGACTTGCGCTCCTAGGATGCAAATGCTGGATAAACAGGATTCTTGGTATCTGAAACAAGGTTTGGTTAGGCAATTTTGAGTTCCAGGTGAGGCTGAATGTGTTAAGATTTAATAGTCGGGTGAGAATAATTGGCTTTGTCTTGCTCCCCTAGGCTGCAAATGCTAGATTAACAGGGTTCCTGGTATCTGAGACAAGTTTTGGTAAATCAGTTTTGGCGGCCAGATGGGGCTATATGTTTTAGGATTTAATAGTCGGGCGAGCCTGTATGGCTTTGACTTGCGCCCCTAGGCTCCACATGCCAGGTTGGCGAAGCTCCTGGAATCTAAGACAAGTTTTGGTAAAACAGTTTTGACAGCTAGGTAAGGCTGTATGCTTTAAGATTAAATAGTCGGATGAGCCTGGTTGGCTTTGACTTGCTCCCCTAGGCTGTACATGCCAGATTGGCGGGGCTCCTGGAATCTAAGACAAGTTTTGGTAAAACAGTTTTGACTGCTAGGTAAGGTTGTATGCTTTAAGATTAAGTAATCGGATGAGCGTGTTTGGCTTTGACTTGCGCCCCTAGGATGCAAATGCTGGAATAACAGGGTTCCTGGTATCTAAGACAAGTCTTGGTAAATCAGTTTTGGTGGCCAGATGGGGCTGTATGTTTTAAGATTTAATAGTCGGGTGAGCCTGTTTGGCTTTGACTTGCGCCCCTAGGATGCAAATGCTGGATAACCAGGGTTCCTGGAATCTGAGACAAGTTTTGGTAAGGCAATTCTGAGTTCCATGTGAGGCTGAATGTGTTCAGACTTAATAGTCGGGTGAGACTATTTTGCTTTGACTTGCTCCCCTAGGCTGCAAATGCTAGATTAACAGGGCTCCTGGTATCTATGGCAAGTTTTGGTAAAGCAGTTTTGGCAGCCAGATGGGGCTGTATGTTTTATGATTAAATTGTCGGGTGAGCCTGTTTGGCTTTGAGCTGCGCCCCTAGGATGCAAATGCTGGATTAACAGGGTTCCTGGTATCTAGGACAAGTTTTGGTAAAGCAGTTTTGACAGCTAGGTAAGGCTGTATGCTTTAAGATTAAATAGTCGGGTGAGCGTGTTTGGCTTTGACTTGCGCCCCTAGGATGCAAATGCTGGAATAACAGGGTTCCTGGTATCTAAGACATGTTTTGGTAAGTCAGTTTTTGCGGCCAGATGGGGCTATATGTTGTAAGATTTAATATTTTGGTGAGCCTGTTTGGCTTTGACTTGCGCCCCTAGGATGCAAATGCTGGATTAACAGGGTTCCTGGTATCTGAGACAAGTTTTGGTAAGGCAATTTTGAGTTCCAGGTGTGGCTGAATGAGTTCAAATTTAATAGTCGGGTGAGGCTATTTGGCTTTGTTTTGCTCCCCTAGGCTGCAAATGCTAGATTAACAGGGTTCCTGGTATCTGAGACAAGTTTTGGTAAATCAGTACTGGCGGCCAGATGGGGCTATGTGTTTTAGGATTTTGTTTGGCTTTGACTTGCTCCCCTTGGCTGCAATTGCTAGATTAACAGGGCTCCTGGTTTCTAAGGCAAGTTTTGGTAAAGCAGTTTTGGCAGCTAAGTAAGTCTGTATGTTTTAAGATTAAATTGTCGGGTGAGCCTGTTTGGCTTTGACTTGCTCCCCTAGGCTCCACATGCCAGGTTGGCGGGGCTCCTGGAATCTAAGACAAGTTTTGGTAAAACAGTTTTGACAGCTAGGTAAGGCTGTATGCTTTAAGATTAAATAGTCGAGTGAGCGTGTTTGGCTTTGACTTGCGCCCCTAGGATGCAAATGCTGGAATAACAGGGTTCCTGGTATCTAAGACAAGTTTTGGTAAATCAGTTTTGGTGGCCAGATGGGGCTGTATGTTTTAAGATTTAATAGTCGGGTGAGCCTGTTTGGCTTTGACTTGCACCCCTAGGATGCAAATGCTGGATAACCAGGGTTCCTGGAATCTGAGACAAGTTTTGGTAAGGCAATTCTGAGTTCCATGTGAGGCTGAATGTGTTCAGACTTAATAGTCGGGTGAGACTATTTTGCTTTGACTTGCTTCCCTAGGCTGCAAATGCAGGATTAACAGGGCTCCAGGTTTCTAAGGCAAGTTTTGGTAAAGCAGTTTTGGCAGCCAGATGGGGCTATATGTTTTAAGATTAAATTCTCGGGTGAGCCTGTTTGGTTTTGACTTTCTTCCCTAGGCGGCACATGCCAGATTGGCGGGGCTCCTGGAATCTAAAAAAGTTTTGGTAAAACAGTTTTAACAGCTTCCTGGTAACTGAGATAAGTTTTGGTAAATAAGTTTTGGCGGCAAGATGGGGCTGTATGTTTTAGGATTAAATAGTCGGATGAGCCTGTTTGGCTTTAACTTGCTCCACTAGGCTCTACATGCCAGATTGGCGGTGCTCCTGGAATCTAAGACAAGTTTTGGTAAAACAGTATTGACAGCTAGGTTACGCTGTATGCTTCAAGATTGAGCGTGTTTGGCTTTGACTTGCGCCCCTAGGATGCAAATGCTGGAATAACAGGGTTCCTGGTATCTAAGACAAGTTTTGGTAAATCATTTTTGGCGGCCAGATGGGGCTATATGCTTTAAGATTTAATAGTCGGGAGAGCCTGTTTGGCTTTGACTTGCGCCCCTAGCATGCAAATGCTGCATTAACAGTGTTCCTGGTATCTGAGACAAGTTTTGGTAAAGCAGCTTTGGCAACTACGTAAGTATGCATGTTTTAAGATTAAATTGTCGGGTGAGCCTGTTTGGCTTTGACTTGCTCCCTTAGGCTCCACATGCCAGATTGGCTTGGCTCCTGGAATCTAAGACAAGGTTTGGTAAAACAGTTTTGACAGCTGTATGTTTTAAGATTAAATAGTCGGTTGAGCCTGTTTGGCTTTGAGTTGCGCCCCTAGGATGCAAATGCTGGATTAACAGTGTTCCTGGTATCTGAAACAAGTTTTGGTAAGGCAATTTTGAGTTCAAGGTGAGGCTGAATGTGTTAAGACTTAATAGTCGGGTGAGACTATTTTGCTTTGACTTGCTCCCCTAGGCTGCAAATGCTAGATTAACAGGGCTCCTGGTATCTATGGCAAGTTTTGGTAAAGTAGTTTTGGCAGCCAGATGATGCTGTATGTTTTATGATTAAATTGTCGGGTGAGCCTGTTTGGCTTTGAGCTGCGCCCCTAGGATGCAAATGCTGGATTAACAGGGTTCCTGGTATCTAAGACAAGTTTTGGTAAAGCAGTTTTGACAGCTAGGTAAGGCTGTATGCTTTAAGATTAAATAGTCGGGTGAGCGTGTTTGGCTTTGACTTGCGCCCCTAGGATGCAAATGCTGGAATAACAGGGTTCCTGGTATCTAAGACATGTTTTGGTAAGTCAGTTTTGGCGGCCAGATGGGGCTATATGTTGTAAGATTTAATATTTTGGTGAGCCTGTTTGGCTTTGACTTGCGCCCCTAGGATGCAAATGCTGGATTAACAGGGTTCCTGGTATCTGAGACAAGTTTTGGTAAGGCAATTTTGAGTTCCAGGTGTGGCTGAATGAGTTCAAATTTAATAGTCGGGTGAGGCTATTTGGCTTTGTTTTGCTCCCCTAGGCTGCAAATGCTAGATTAACAGGGTTCCTGGTATCTGAGACAAGTTTTGGTAAATCAGTATTGGCGGCCAGATGGGGCTATGTGTTTTAGGATTTTGTTTGGCTTTGACTTGGTCCCCTTGGCTGCAATTGCTAGATTAACAGGGCTCCTGGTTTCTAAGGCAAGTTTTGGTAAAGCAGTTTTGGCAGCTAAGTAAGTCTGTATGTTTTAAGATTAAATTGTCGGGTGAGCCTGTTTGGCTTTGACTTGCTCCCCTAGGCTCCACATGCCAGGTTGGCGGGGCTCCTGGAATCTAAGACAAGTTTTGGTAAAACAGTTTTGACAGCTAGGTAAGGCTGTATGCTTTAAGATTAAATAGTCGGGTGAGCGTGTTTGGCTTTGACTTGCGCCCCTAGGATGCAAATGCTGGAATAACAGGGTTCCTGGTATCTAAGACAAGTTTTGGTAAATCAGTTTTGGTGGCCAGATGGGGCTGTATGTTTTAAGATTTAATAGTCGGGTGAGCCTGTTTGGCTTTGACTTGCACCCCTAGGATGCAAATGCTGGATAACCAGGGTTCCTGGAATCTGAGACAAGTTTTGGTAAGGCAATTCTGAGTTCCATGTGAGGCTGAATGTGTTCAGACTTAATAGTCGGGTGAGACTATTTTGCTTTGACTTGCTTCCCTAGGCTGCAAATGCAGGATTAACAGGGCTCCAGGTTTCTAAGGCAAGTTTTGGTAAAGCAGTTTTGGCAGCCAGATGGGGCTATATGTTTTAAGATTAAATTCTCGGGTGAGCCTGTTTGGTTTTGACTTTCTTCCCTAGGCGGCACATGCCAGATTGGCGGGGCTCCTGGAATCTAAAAAAGTTTTGGTAAAACAGTTTTAACAGCTTCCTGGTAACTGAGATAAGTTTTGGTAAATAAGTTTTGGCGGCAAGATGGGGCTGTATGTTTTAGGATTAAATAGTCGGATGAGCCTGTTTGGCTTTAACTTGCTCCACTAGGCTCTACATGCCAGATTGGCGGTGCTCCTGGAATCTAAAACAAGTTTTGGTAAAACAGTTTTGACAGCTAGGTTAGGCTGTATGCTTCAAGATTGAGCGTGTTTGGCTTTGACTTGCGCCCCTAGGATGCAAATGCTGGAATAACAGGGTTCCTGGTATCTAAGACAAGTTTTGGTAAATCATTTTTGGCGGCCAGATGGGGCTATATGCTTTAAGATTTAATAGTCGGGAGAGCCTGTTTGGCTTTGACTTGCGCCCCTAGCATGCAAATGCTGCATTAACAGTGTTCCTGGTATCTGAGACAAGTTTTGGTAAAGCAGCTTTGGCAACTACGTAAGTATGCATGTTTTAAGATTAAATTGTCGGGTGAGCCTGTTTGGCTTTGACTTGCTCCCTTAGGCTCCACATGCCAGATTGGCTTGGCTCCTGGAATCTAAGACAAGGTTTGGTAAAACAGTTTTGACAGCTGTATGTTTTAAGATTAAATAGTCGGTTGAGCCTGTTTGGCTTTGAGTTGCGCCCCTAGGATGCAAATGCTGGATTAACAGTGTTCCTGGTATCTGAAACAAGTTTTGGTAAGGCAATTTTGAGTTCAAGGTGAGGCTGAATGTGTTAAGACTTAATAGTCGGGTGAGACTATTTTGCTTTGACTTGCTCCCCTAGGCTGCAAATGCTAGATTAACAGGGCTCCTGGTTTCTAAGGCAAGTTTTGGTAAAGCAGTTTTGGCAGCTAAGTAAGTCTGTATGTTTTAAGATTAAATTGTCGGGTGAGCCTGTTTGGCTTTGACTCCTGGTTCCTGGTATCTAAGACAAGTTTTGGTAAATCAGTTTTGGTGGCCAGATGGGGCTGTATGTTTTAAGATTTAATAGTCGGGTGAGCCTGTTTGGCTTTGACTTGCACCCCTAGGATGCAAATGCTGGATAACCAGGGTTCCTGGAATCTGAGACAAGTTTTGGTAAGGCAATTCTGAGTTCCATGTGAGGCTGAATGTGTTCAGACTTAATAGTCGGGTGAGACTATTTTGCTTTGACTTGCTTCCCTAGGCTGCAAATGCAGGATTAACAGGGCTCCAGGTTTCTAAGGCAAGTTTTGGTAAAGCAGTTTTGGCAGCCAGATGGGGCTATATGTTTTAAGATTAAATTCTCGGGTGAGCCTGTTTGGTTTTGACTTTCTTCCCTAGGCGGCACATGCCAGATTGGCGGGGCTCCTGGAATCTAAAAAAAGTTTTGGTAAAACAGTTTTAACAGCTTCCTGGTAACTGAGATAAGTTTTGGTAAATAAGTTTTGGCGGCAAGATGGGGCTGTATGTTTTAGGATTAAATAGTCGGATGAGCCTGTTTGGCTTTAACTTGCTCCACTAGGCTCTACATGCCAGATTGGCGGTGCTCCTGGAATCTAAGACAAGTTTTGGTAAAACAGTATTGACAGCTAGGTTACGCTGTATGCTTCAAGATTGAGCGTGTTTGGCTTTGACTTGCGCCCCTAGGATGCAAATGCTGGAATAACAGGGTTCCTGGTATCTAAGACAAGTTTTGGTAAATCATTTTTGGCGGCCAGATGGGGCTATATGCTTTAAGATTTAATAGTCGGGAGAGCCTGTTTGGCTTTGACTTGCGCCCCTAGCATGCAAATGCTGCATTAACAGTGTTCCTGGTATCTGAGACAAGTTTTGGTAAAGCAGCTTTGGCAACTACGTAAGTATGCATGTTTTAAGATTAAATTGTCGGGTGAGCCTGTTTGGCTTTGACTTGCTCCCTTAGGCTCCACATGCCAGATTGGCTTGGCTCCTGGAATCTAAGACAAGGTTTGGTAAAACAGTTTTGACAGCTGGGCAAGACTGTATGTTTTAAGATTAAATAGTCGGTTGAGCCTGTTTGGCTTTGAGTTGCGCCCCTAGGATGCAAATGCTGGATTAACAGTGTTCCTGGTATCTGAAACAAGTTTTGGTAAGGCAATTTTGAGTTCAAGGTGAGGCTGAATGTGTTAAGACTTAATAGTCGGGTGAGACTATTTTGCTTTGACTTGCTCCCCTAGGCTGCAAATGCTAGATTAACAGGGCTCCTGGTATCTATGGCAAGTTTTGGTAAAGCAGTTTTGGCAGCCAGATGGGGCTGTATGTTTTATGATTAAATTGTCGGGTGAGCCTGTTTGGCTTTGAGCTGCGCCCCTAGGATGCAAATGCTGGATTAACAGGGTTCCTGGTATCTAAGACAAGTTTTGGTAAAGCAGTTTTGACAGCTAGGTAAGGCTGTATGCTTTAAGATTAAATAGTCGGGTGAGCGTGTTTGGCTTTGACTTGCGCCCCTAGGATGCAAATGCTGGAATAACAGGGTTCCTGGTATCTAAGACATGTTTTGGTAAGTCAGTTTTGGCGGCCAGATGGGGCTATATGTTGTAAGATTTAATATTTTGGTGAGCCTGTTTGGCTTTGACTTGCGCCCCTAGGATGCAAATGCTGGATTAACAGGGTTCCTGGTATCTGAGACAAGTTTTGGTAAGGCAATTTTGAGTTCCAGGTGTGGCTGAATGAGTTCAAATTTAATAGTCGGGTGAGGCTATTTGGCTTTGTTTTGCTCCCCTAGGCTGCAAATGCTAGATTAACAGGGTTCCTGGTATCTGAGACAAGTTTTGGTAAATCAGTATTGGCGGCCAGATGGGGCTATGTGTTTTAGGATTTTGTTTGGCTTTGACTTGCTCCCCTTGGCTGCAATTGCTAGATTAACAGGGCTCCTGGTTTCTAAGGCAAGTTTTGGTAAAGCAGTTTTGGCAGCTAAGTAAGTCTGTATGTTTTAAGATTAAATTGTCGGGTGAGCCTGTTTGGCTTTGACTTGCTCCCCTAGGCTCCACATGCCAGGTTGGCGGGGCTCCTGGAATCTAAGACAAGTTTTGGTAAAACAGTTTTGACAGCTAGGTAAGGCTGTATGCTTTAAGATTAAATAGTCGGGTGAGCGTGTTTGGCTTTGACTTGCGCCCCTAGGATGCAAATGCTGGAATAACAGGGTTCCTGGTATCTAAGACAAGTTTTGGTAAATCAGTTTTGGTGGCCAGATGGGGCTGTATGTTTTAAGATTTAATAGTCGGGTGAGCCTGTTTGGCTTTGACTTGCACCCCTAGGATGCAAATGCTGGATAACCAGGGTTCCTGGAATCTGAGACAAGTTTTGGTAAGGCAATTCTGAGTTCCATGTGAGGCTGAATGTGTTCAGACTTAATAGTCGGGTGAGACTATTTTGCTTTGACTTGCTTCCCTAGGCTGCAAATGCAGGATTAACAGGGCTCCAGGTTTCTAAGGCAAGTTTTGGTAAAGCAGTTTTGGCAGCCAGATGGGGCTATATGTTTTAAGATTAAATTCTCGGGTGAGCCTGTTTGGTTTTGACTTTCTTCCCTAGGCGGCACATGCCAGATTGGCGGGGCTCCTGGAATCTAAAAAAAGTTTTGGTAAAACAGTTTTAACAGCTTCCTGGTAACTGAGATAAGTTTTGGTAAATAAGTTTTGGCGGCAAGATGGGGCTGTATGTTTTAGGATTAAATAGTCGGATGAGCCTGTTTGGCTTTAACTTGCTCCACTAGGCTCTACATGCCAGATTGGCGGTGCTCCTGGAATCTAAAACAAGTTTTGGTAAAACAGTTTTGACAGCTAGGTTAGGCTGTATGCTTCAAGATTGAGCGTGTTTGGCTTTGACTTGCGCCCCTAGGATGCAAATGCTGGAATAACAGGGTTCCTGGTATCTAAGACAAGTTTTGGTAAATCATTTTTGGCGGCCAGATGGGGCTATATGCTTTAAGATTTAATAGTCGGGAGAGCCTGTTTGGCTTTGACTTGCGCCCCTAGCATGCAAATGCTGCATTAACAGTGTTCCTGGTATCTGAGACAAGTTTTGGTAAAGCAGCTTTGGCAACTACGTAAGTATGCATGTTTTAAGATTAAATTGTCGGGTGAGCCTGTTTGGCTTTGACTTGCTCCCTTAGGCTCCACATGCCAGATTGGCTTGGCTCCTGGAATCTAAGACAAGGTTTGGTAAAACAGTTTTGACAGCTGTACGTTTTAAGATTAAATAGTCGGTTGAGCCTGTTTGGCTTTGAGTTGCGCCCCTAGGATGCAAATGCTGGATTAACAGTGTTCCTGGTATCTGAAACAAGTTTTGGTAAGGCAATTTTGAGTTCAAGGTGAGGCTGAATGTGTTAAGACTTAATAGTCGGGTGAGACTATTTTGCTTTGACTTGCTCCCCTAGGCTGCAAATGCTAGATTAACAGGGCTCCTGGTTTCTAAGGCAAGTTTTGGTAAAGCAGTTTTGGCAGCTACGGAAGTCTGTATGTTTTAAGATTAAATTGTCGGGTGAGCCTGTTTGGCTTTGACTTGCTCCCCTAGGCTGCACATGCCAGATTGGCGGGGCTCCTGGAATCTAAGACAAGTTTTGGTAAAACAGTTTTGAGAGCTAGGTAAGGCTGTATGCTTTAAGATTAAATAGTCGGGTGAGCGTGTTTGGCTTTGACTTGCGCCCCTAGGATGCAAATGCTGGAATAACAGGGTTCCTGTTATCTAAGACAAGTTTTGGTAAATCAGTTTTGGCGTCTATGGGGCTATATGTTTTAGGATTAAATAGTCGGATGAGCCTGATTGGCTTTGACTTGCTCCCCTAGGCTGCACATGGCAGATTGGCGGTGCTCCTGGAATCTAAGACAAGTTTTGGTAAAACAGTTTTGACAGCTAGGTAAGGCCGTATGCTTCAAGATTGAGCGTGTTTGGCTTTGACTTGCGCCCCTAGTATGCAAATGCTGGAATAACAGGGTTCCTGGTATCTAAGACAAGTTTTGGTAAATCATTTTTGGCGGCCAAATGGGGCTATATGTTTTAAGATTTAATAGTCGGGAGAGCCTGTTTGGTTTTGACTTGCGCCCCTAGCATGCAAATGCTGCATTAACAGGGTTGTATCTGGTATCTGAGACAAGTTTTGGTAAAGCAGCTTTGGCAACTACGTAAGTATGTATGTTTTAAGATTAAATTGTCGGGTGAGCCTGTTTGGCTTTGACTTGCTCCCTTAGGCTCCACATGCCAGATTGGCTTGGCTCCTGGAATCTAAGACAAGGTTTGGTAAAACAGTTTTGACAGCTGGGCAAGACTGTTTGTTTTAAGATTAAATAGTCGGTTGAGCCTGTTTGGCTTTGAGTTGCGCCCCTAGGATGCAAATGCTGGATTGACAGTGTTCCTGGTATCTGAGACAAGTTTTGGTAAAGCAGCTTTGGCAACTACGTAAGTATGCATGTTTTAAGATTAAATTGTCGGGTGAGCCTGTTTGGCTTTGACTTGCTCCCCTAGGCTGCACATGCCAGATTGGCGGGGCTCCTGGAATCTAAGACAAGTTTTGGTTAAACAGTTTTGAGAGCTAGGTAAGGCTGTATGCTTTAAGATTAAATAGTCGGGTGAGCGTGTTTGGCTTTGACTTGCGCCCCTAGGATGCAAATGCTGGAATAACAGGGTTCCTGTTATCTAAGACAAGTTTTGGTAAATCAGTTTTGGCGTCTATGGGGCTATATGTTTTAGGATTAAATAGTCGGATGAGCCTGATTGGCTTTGACTTGCTCCCCTAGGCTGCACATGGCAGATTGGCGGTGCTCCTGGAATCTAAGACAAGTTTTGGTAAAACAGTTTTGACAGCTAGGTAAGGCCGTATGCTTCAAGATTGAGCGTGTTTGGCTTTGACTTGCGCCCCTAGTATGCAAATGCTGGAATAACAGGGTTCCTGGTATCTAAGACAAGTTTTGGTAAATCATTTTTGGCGGCCAGATGGGGCTATATGTTTTAAGATTTAATAGTCGGGAGAGCCTGTTTGGCTTTGACTTGCGCCCCTAGCATGCAAATGCTGCATTAACAGGGTTGTATCTGGTATCTGAGACAAGTTTTGGTAAAGCAGCTTTGGCAACTACGTTAGTATGTATGTTTTAAGATTAAATTGTCGGGTGAGCCTGTTTGGCTTTGACTTGCTCCCTTAGGCTCCACATGCCAGATTGGCTTGGCTCCTGGAATCTAAGACAAGGTTTGGTAAAACAGTTTTGACAGCTGGGCAAGACTGTATGTTTGAAGATTAAATAGTCGGTTGAGCCTGTTTGGCTTTGAGTTGCGCCCCTAGGATGCAAATGCTGGATTGACAGTGTTCCTGGTATCTTAAACAAGTTTTGGTAAGGCAATTTTGAGTTCAAGGTGAGGCTGAATGTGTTAAGACTTAATAGTCGGGTGAGACTATTTTGCTTTGACTTGCTCCCCTAGGCTGCAAATGCTAGATTAACAGGGCTCCTGGTTTCTAAGGCAAGTTTTGGTAAAGCAGTTTTGGCAGCTACGGAAGTCTGTATGTTTTAAGATTAAATTGTCGGGTGAGCCTGTTTGGCTTTGACTTGCTCCCCTAGGCTGCACATGCCAGATTGGCGGGGCTCCTGGAATCTAAGACAAGTTTTGGTAAAACAGTTTTGAGAGCTAGGTAAGGCTGTATGCTTTAAGATTAAATAGTCGGGTGAGCGTGTTTGGCTTTGACTTGCGCCCCTAGGATGCAAATGCTGGAATAACATGGTTCCTGTTATCTAAGACAAGTTTTGGTAAATCAGTTTTGGCGTCTATGGGGCTATATGTTTTAGGATTAAATAGTCGGATGAGCCTGATTGGCTTTGACTTGCTCCCCTAGGCTGCACATGGCAGATTGGCGGTGCTCCTGGAATCTAAGACAAGTTTTGGTAAAACAGTTTTGACAGCTAGGTAAGGCCGTATGCTTCAAGATTGAGCGTGTTTGGCTTTGACTTGCGCCCCTAGTATGCAAATGCTGGAATAACAGGGTTCCTGGTATCTAAGACAAGTTTTGGTAAATCATTTTTGGCGGCCAAATGGGGCTATATGTTTTAAGATTTAATAGTCGGGAGAGCCTGTTTGGCTTTGACTTGCGCCCCTAGCATGCAAATGCTGCATTAACAGGGTTGTATCTGGTATCTGAGACAAGTTTTGGTAAAGCAGCTTTGGCAACTACGTAAGTATGTATGTTTTAAGATTAAATTGTCGGGTGAGCCTGTTTGGCTTTGACTTGCTCCCTTAGGCTCCACATGCCAGATTGGCTTGGCTCCTGGAATCTAAGACAAGGTTTGGTAAAACAGTTTTGACAGCTGGGCAAGACTGTTTGTTTTAAGATTAAATAGTCGGTTGAGCCTGTTTGGCTTTGAGTTGCGCCCCTAGGATGCAAATGCTGGATTGACAGTGTTCCTGGTATCTGAGACAAGTTTTGGTAAAGCAGCTTTGGCAACTACGTAAGTATGCATGTTTTAAGATTAAATTGTCGGGTGAGCCTGTTTGGCTTTGACTTGCTCCCCTAGGCTGCACATGCCAGATTGGCGGGGCTCCTGGAATCTAAGACAAGTTTTGGTTAAACAGTTTTGAGAGCTAGGTAAGGCTGTATGCTTTAAGATTAAATAGTCGGGTGAGCGTGTTTGGCTTTGACTTGCGCCCCTAGGATGCAAATGCTGGAATAACAGGGTTCCTGTTATCTAAGACAAGTTTTGGTAAATCAGTTTTGGCGTCTATGGGGCTATATGTTTTAGGATTAAATAGTCGGAAGAGCCTGATTGGCTTTGACTTGCTCCCCTAGGCTGCACATGGCAGATTGGCGGTGCTCCTGGAATCTAAGACAAGTTTTGGTAAAACAGTTTTGACAGCTAGGTAAGGCCGTATGCTTCAAGATTGAGCGTGTTTGGCTTTGACTTGCGCCCCTAGTATGCAAATGCTGGAATAACAGGGTTCCTGGTATCTAAGACAAGTTTTGGTAAATCATTTTTGGCGGCCAAATGGGGCTATATGTTTTAAGATTTAATAGTCGGGAGAGCCTGTTTGGCTTTGACTTGCGCCCCTAGCATGCAAATGCTGCATTAACAGGGTTGTATCTGGTATCTGAGACAAGTTTTGGTAAAGCAGCTTTGGCAACTACGTAAGTATGTATGTTTTAAGATTAAATTGTCGGGTGAGCCTGTTTGGCTTTGACTTGCTCCCTTAGGCTCCACATGCCAGATTGGCTTGGCTCCTGGAATCTAAGACAAGGTTTGGTAAAACAGTTTTGACAGCTGGGCAAGACTGTTTGTTTTAAGATTAAATAGTCGGTTGAGCCTGTTTGGCTTTGAGTTGCGCCCCTAGGATGCAAATGCTGGATTGACAGTGTTCCTGCTATCTGAGACAAGTTTTGGTAAAGCAGCTTTGGCAACTACGTAAGTATGCATGTTTTAAGATTAAATTGTCGGGTGAGCCTGTTTGGCTTTGACTTGCTCCCCTAGGCTGCACATGCCAGATTGGCGGGGCTCCTGGAATCTAAGACAAGTTTTGGTTAAACAGTTTTGAGAGCTAGGTAAGGCTGTATGCTTTAAGATTAAATAGTCGGGTGAGCGTGTTTGGCTTTGACTTGCGCCCCTAGGATGCAAATGCTGGAATAACAGGGTTCCTGTTATCTAAGACAAGTTTTGGTAAATCAGTTTTGGCGTCTATGGGGCTATATGTTTTAGGATTAAATAGTCGGATGAGCCTGATTGGCTTTGACTTGCTCCCCTAGGCTGCACATGGCAGATTGGCGGTGCTCCTGGAATCTAAGACAAGTTTTGGTAAAACAGTTTTGACAGCTAGGTAAGGCCGTATGCTTCAAGATTGAGCGTGTTTGGCTTTGACTTGCGCCCCTAGCATGCAAATGCTGCATTAACAGGTTTGTATCTGGTATCTGAGACAAGTTTTGGTAAAGCAGCTTTGGCAACTACGTAAGTATGTATGTTTTAAGATTAAATTGTCGGGTGAGCCTGTTTGGCTTTGACTTGCTCCCTTAGGCTCCACATGCCAGATTGGCTTGGCTCCTGGAATCTAAGACAAGGTTTGGTAAAACAGTTTTGACAGCTGGGCAAGACTGTATGCTTGAAGATTAAATAGTCGGTTGAGCCTGTTTGGCTTTGAGTTGCGCCCCTAGGATGCAAATGCTGGATTGACAGTGTTCCTGGTATCTTAAACAAGTTTTGGTAAAGCAATTTTGAGTTACAGGTGAGGCTGAATGTGTTAAGACTTAATAGTCGGGTGAGACTATTTTGCTTTGACTTGCTCCCCTAGGCTGCAAATGCTAGATTAACAGGGCTCCTGGTTTCAAAGGCAAGTTTTGGTAAAGCAGTTTTGGCAGCTACGTAAGTCTGTATGTTTTAAGATTAAATTGTCGGGTGAGCCTGTTTGGCTTTGACTTGCTCTCCTAGGCTCCACATGCCAGATTGGCGGGGATCCTGGAATCTAAGACAAGTTTTAGTAAAACAGTTTTGACAGCTAGGTAAGGCTGTATGCTTTAAGATTAAATAGTCGGGTGAGCGTGTTTGGCTTTGACTTGCGCCCCTAGGATGCAAATGCTGAATTAACAGGGTTCCTGGTATCTGAGACAAGTTTTGGTAAGGCAATTTTGAGTTCCAGGTGTGGCTGAATGAGTTAAAATTTAATAGTCGGGTGGGGCTATTAGGCTTTGTTTTGCGCCCCTAGGCTGCACATGCCAGATTGGCGGGGCTCCTGGAATCTAAGACAAGTTTTGGTAAAACACTTTTGACAGCTAAGTAAGGCTGTATGCTTTCAAATAGTCGGGTGAGCGTGTTTGGCTTTGACTTGCGCCCCTAGGATGCAAATGCTGGAATAACAGGGTTCCTGTTATCTAAGACAAGTTTTGGTCAATCAGTTTTGGCGTCTATGGGGCTATATGTTTAAGGATTAAATAGTCGGATGAGCCTGATTGGCTTTGACTTGCTCCCCTAGGCTGCACATGCCAGATTGGCGGTGCTCCTGGAATCTAAGACAAGTTTTGGTAAAACAGTTTTGACAGCTAGGTAAGGCTGTATGCTTCAAGAATGAGCGTGTTTGGCTTTGACTTGCGCCCCTAGTAAGCAAATGCTGGAATAACAGGGTTCCTGGTATCTGAATAAAATTTTGGTAAGGCAATTTTGGGTTCCAGGTGATGCTGAATGTTTTCAGATTTAATAGTCGGATGAGTCTGTTTGGCTTTGACTTGCTCCCCTAGGCTACAAATGCTAGATTAACAGGGTTCCTGGTAACTGAGATAGGTTTAGGTAAATCAGTTTTGGCAGCTACGTAAGTCTGTATGTTTTAACAAACAAGTTTTGGTAAGGCAATTTTGAGTTCCAGGTGAGGCTGAATGTGTTAAGACTTAATAGTCGGGTGAGATTATTTTGCTTTGACTTGCTCCGCTAGGCTGCAAATGCTAGAATAACAGGGCTCCTGGTTTCTAAGGCAAGTTTTGGTTAAGCAGTTTTGGCAGCTACGTAAGTCTGTATGTTTTAAGATTAAATTGTCGGGTGAGCCTGTTTGGCTTTGACTTGCTCCCCTAGGCGCCACATGCCAGATTGGCGGGGCTCCTGGAATCTAAGACAAGTTTTGGTAAAACAGTTTTGACAGCTAGGTAAGGCTGTATGCTTTAAGATTAAATAGTCGGGTGAGCGTGTTTGGCTTTGACTTGCGCCCCTAGGATGCAAATGCTGGAATAACAGGGATCCTGGTATCTAAGACATGTTTTGGTAAGTCAGTTTTGGCGGCCAGATGGGGCTATATGTTGTAAGATTTAATAGTTTGCTGAGCCTGTTTGGCTTTGATTTGCGCCCCTAGGATGCAAATGCTGAATTAACAGGGTTCCTGGTATCTGAGACAAGTTTTGGTAGGGCAATTTTGAGTTCCAGGTGAGACTGAATGTATTCAGACTTAATAGTCGTTTGAGACTATTTGGCTTTGACTTTTTCCCCTAGGCGGCACATGCCAGATTGTCGGGGCACCTGGAATCTAAAAAGAGTTCTAGTAAAACAGTTTTGACAGCCAAATGGAGCTGTTTGTTTTAAGATTAAATTTTAGGGTGAGCCTGTTTGGCTTTGACTTGCTCCCCTAGGCTCCACATGCCAGATTGGCGGGGCTCCTGGAATCTAAGACAAGTTTTGGTAAAACAGTTTTGACAGCTAGGTAAGGCTGTATGCTTTAAGATTTAATAGTCGGGAGAGCGTGTTTGGCTTTGACTTGCGCCCCTAGGATGCAAATGCTGGAATAACAGGGTTCCTGGTATCTAAGACAAGTTTTGGTAAATCAGTTTTGGCATCTATGGGGCTATATGTTTTAGGATTAAATAGTCGGATGAGCCTGTTTGGCTTTGACTTGCTCCCCTAGGCTGCACATGCCAGATTGGCGGGGCTCCTGGAATCTGAGACAAGTTTTGGTAAAACACTTTTGACAGCTAGGTAAGGCTGTATGCTTTCAGATTAAATAGTCTTGTGAGCGTGTTTGGCTTTGACTTGCGCCCCTAGGATGCAAATGCTGGAATAACAGGGTTCCTGGTATCTAAGACAAGTTTTGGTAAATCAGTTTTGGCGTCTATGGGGCTATATATTTTAGGATTAAATAGTCGGATGAGCCTGTTTGGCTTTGACTTGCTCCCCTAGGCTGCACATGCCAGATTGGCGGGGCTCCTGGAATGTAAGACAAGTGTTGGTAAAACAGTTTTGACAGCTAGGTAAGGCTGTATGCTTTAAGATTAAATAGTCGGGTGAGCGTGTTTGGCTTTGACTTGCGCCCCTAGGATGCAAATGCTGGAATAACAGGGTTCCTGGTATCTAAGACAAGTTTTCGTAAATCAGTGTTGGCGGCCAGATGGGGCTATATGTTTTAAGATTTAATAGTCGGATGAGCCTGTTTGGCTTTGACTTGCTCCCCTAGGATGCAAATGCTGGATTAACAGGGTTCCTGGTATCTGAATCAAGTTTTGGAAAGGCAATTTTGGGTTCCAGGTGACGCTGAATGTTTTCAGATTTAATAGTCGGATGAGTCTGTTTGGCTTTGACTTGCTCCCCTAGGCTGCACATTCCAGATTGGCGGGGCTCCTGGAATCTAAGACAAGTTTTGGTAAAACAGTTTTGACAGCTACGTAAGTCTGTATTTTTTAAGGTTAAATAGTTGGGTGAGTCTGTTTGACTTTGACTTGCTCCCCTAGGATGCAAATGCTGTATTAACAGGGTTCCTGGTATCTGAGACATGTTTTGCTAAATCAGTTTTGGCGGCCAGGTGGGGCAATATGATTTAAAATTTAATAGTCGGGTGAGACTATTTGGCTTTGTCTTGCTCTTCTAGGCTACAAATGCTAGATTAACAGGGTTCCTGGTAACTGAGATAGGTTTAGGTAATTCAGTTTTGGCAGCTACGTAAGTCTGTATGTTTTAACAAACAAGTTTTGGTAAGGCAATTTTGAGTTCAAGGTGAGGCTGAATGTGTTAAGACTTAATAGTCGTTTGAGACTATTTGGCTTTGACTTTCTCCCCTAGGCGGCACATGCCAGATTGGCGGGGCACCTGGAATCTAAAAAAAGTTTTGGTAAAACAGTTTTGACAGCTACGTAAGTCTGTATGTTTTAAGATTAAACTGTCGGGAGAGCCTGTTTGGCTTTGACTTGCTCCCCTAGGCTCCACATGCCAGATTGGCTTGGCTCCTGGAATCTAAGACAAGGTTTGGTAAAACAGTTTTGACAGCTGGGCAAGACTCTATGTTTTAAGATTAAAAAGTCGGTTGAGCCTGTTTGGCTTTGAGTTTCGCCCCTAGGATGCAAATGCTGGATAAACAGGGTTCCTGGTATTGGTAAGGCAATTTTGAGTTCCAGGTGAGGCTGAATGTGTTAAGACTTAATAGTCGGGTGAGACTATTTTGCTTTGACTTGCTCCCCTATGCTGCAAATGCTAGATTAACAAGGCTCCTGGTTTTTAAGCCAAGTTTTGGTAAAGCAGTTTTGGCAGCTACGTAAGTCTGTATGTTTTAAGATTAAATTGTCGGGTGAGCCTGTTTGACTTTGACTTGCTCCCCTAGGCTCCACATGCCAGATTGGCGGGACTCCTGGAATCTAAGACAAGTTTTGGTAAAACACTTTTGACAGCTAGGTAAGGCTGTATGCTTTAAGATTAAATAGTCGGGTGAGCGTGTTTGGCTTTGACTTGCGCCCCTAGGATGCAAATGCTGGAATAACAGGGTTCCTGGTATCTAAGACATGATTTGGTAAGTCAGTTTTGGCGGCCAGATGGGGCTATATGTTGTAAGATTTAATAGTTTGGTGAGCCTGTTTGGCTTTGACTTGCGCCCCTAGAATGCAAATGCAGGGTTCCTGGTATCTGAGACAAGTTTTGGTAAGGCAATTTTGAGTTCCAGGTGAGACTGAATGTATTCAGACTTAATAGTCGTTTGAGACTATTTGGCTTTGACTTTCTCCCCTAGGCGGCACATGCCAGATTGGCGGGGCACCTGGAATCTAAAAAGAGTTTTAGTAAAACAGTTTTGACAGCCAAATGGGGCTGTTTGTTTTAAGATTAAATTTTAGGGTGAGCCTTTTTGGCTTTGATTTGCTCCCCTAGGCTCCACATGCCACATTGGCGGGGCTCCTGGAATCTAAGACATGTTTTGGTAAAACACTTTTGACAGCTAGGTAAGGCTGTATGCTTTCAGATTAAATAGTCTTGTGAGCGTGTTTGGCTTTGACTTGCGCCCCTAGGATGCAAATGCTGGAATAACAGGGTTCCTGGTATCTAAGACAAGTTTTGGTATATCAGTTTTGGCGTCAATGGGGCTATAAATTTTAGGATTAAATAGTCGGATGAGCCTGTTTGGCTTTGACTTGCTCTCCTAGGCTGCACATGCCAGATTGGCGGGGCTCCTGGAATGTAAGACAAGTGTTGGTAAAACAGTTTTGACAGCTAGGTAAGGCTGTATGCCTTAAGATTAAATAGTCGGGTGAGCGTGTTTGGCTTTGACTTGCGCCCCTAGGATGCAAATGCTGGAATAACAGGGTTCCTGGTATCTAAGACAAGTTTTCGTAAATCAGTGTTGGCGGCCAGATGGGGCTATATGTTTTAAGATTTAATAGTCGGATGAGCCTGTTTGGCTTTGACTTGCTCCCCTAGGATGCAAATGCTGTATTAACAGGGTTCCTGGTATCTGAATCAAGTTTTGGAAAGGCAATTTTGGGTTCCAGGTGATGCTGAATGTTTTCAGATTTAATAGTCGGATGAGTCTGTTTGGCTTTGACTTGTTCCCCTAGGCTCCACATGCCAGATTGGCTTGGCTCCTGGAATCTAAGACAAGGTTTGGTAAAACAGTTTTGACAGCTGGGCAAGACTGTATGTTTTAAGATTAAATAGTCGGTTTAGCCTGTTTGGCTTTGAGTTTCGCCCCTATGATGCAAATGCTGGATAAACAGGGTTCCTGGTATTGGTAAGGCAATTTTGAGTTCCAGGTGAGGCTGAATGTGTTAAGACTTAATAGTCGGGTGAGACTATTTTCCTTTGACTTGCTCCCCTAGGCTGCAAATGCTAGATTAACAAGGCTCCTGGTTTTTAAGGCAAGTTTTGGTAAAGCAGTTTTGGCAGCTACGTAAGTCTGTATGTTTTAAGATTAAATTGTCGGGTGAGCCTGTTTGGCTTTGACTTGCTCCCCTAGGCTCCACATGCCAGATTGGCGGGACTCCTGGAATCTAAGACAAGTTTTGGTAAAACAGTTTTGACAGCTAGGTAAGGCTGTATGCTTTAAGAGTAAATAGTCGGGTGAGCGTGTTTGGCTTTGACTTGCGCCCCTAGGATGAAAATGCTGGAATAACAGGGTTCCTGGTATCTAAGACATGATTTGGTAAGTCGGTTTTGGCGGCCAGATGGGGCTATATGTTTTAAGATTTAATAGTTTGGTGAACCTGTTTGGCTTTGACTTGCGCCCCTAGGATGCAAATGCTGGACTAACAGGGTTCCCGGTATCTGAGACAAGTTTTGGTAAATCAGTTTTGGCGGCCAGATTGGGCTATATGTTTTAGGATTAAATAGTCGGATGTGCCTGTTTGGCTTTGACTTGCTCCCCTAGGCTGCTCATGCCAGATTGGCGGGGCTCCTGGAATCTAAGACAAGTTTTGGTAAAACAGTTTTGACAGCTAGGTAAGGCTGTATGCTTTAAGATTAAATAGTCGGGTGAGCGTGTTTGGCTTTGACTTGCGCCCCTTGGATGCAAATGCTGGAATAACAGGGTTCCTGGTATCTAAGACAAGTTTTGGTAAATCAGTTTTGGAAGCTACGTAAGTCTGTATGTTTTAAGATTAAATTGTCGGGTGAGCCTGTTTGGCTTTGACTTGCTCCCCTAGGCTGCACATGCCAGATTGGCGGGGCTCCTGGAATCTAAGACAAGTTTTGCTAAAACAGTTTTGACAGCTAGGTAAGGCTGTATGTTTTAAGGTTAAATAGTCGGGTGAGTCTGTTTGACTTTGACTTGCTCCCCTAGGATGCACATGCTGGATTAACAGGGTTCCTGGTATCTGAGACAAGTTTTGGTAAGGCAATTTTGAGTTCCAGGTGAGGCTGAATGTATTCAGACTTAATAGTCGTTTGAGACTATTTGGCTTTGAGCGTGTGAGCGTGTTTGGCTTTGACTTGCGCCCCTAGGACGCAAATGCTGAATTAACAGGGTTCCTGGTATCTGAGACAAGTTTTGGTAAAGCAGCTTTGGCAACTACGTAAGTCTGTATGTTTTAAGATTAAATTGTCGGGTGAGCCTATTTGGCTTTGACTTGCTCCCTTAGGCTCCACATGCCAGATTAGCTTGGCTCCTGGAATCTAAGACAAGGTTTGGTAAAACAGTTTTGACAGCTGGGCAAGACTGTATGTTTAAAGATTAAATAGTCGTTTGGCTTTGACTTGCTCCCCTAGGATGCAAATTTTGGAATAACAGGGCTCCTGGTTTCTAAGGCAAGTTTTGGTAAAGCAGTTTTGGCGGCCAGATGGAGCTAAATGTTTTAGGATTAAATGGTCGGATGACCCTGTTTGGCATTGACTTGCTCCCCTAGGCTCCACAGGCCAGATTGGCAGGGCTCCTGGAATCTAAAAAAAGTTTTGGTAAAGCAATTTTGACAGATACGTAAGTCTGTATGTTTTAAGGTTAAATAGTCGGGTGAGTCTGTTTGACTTTGACTTGCTCCCCTAGGATGCAAATGCTGGATTAACAGGGTTCCTGGTATCTGAGACAAGTTTTGGTAAGGCAATTTTGAGTTCCAGGTGAGACTGAATGTATTCAGACTTAATAGTCGTTTGAGACTATTTGGCTTTGACTTTCTCCCCTAGGCGGCACATGCCAGATTGGCGGGGCACCTGGAATCTAAAATACGTTTTGGTAAAACAGTTTTGACAGCTACGTAAGTCTGTATGTTTTAAGATTAAACTGTCGGGAGAGCCTGTTTGGCTTTGACTTGCTCCCCTAGGCTCCACATGCCAGATTGGCTTGGCTCCTGGAATCTAAGACAAGGTTTGATAAAACAGTTTTGACAGCTGGGCAAGACTGTATGTTTTAAGATTAAATAGTCTGTTGAGCCTGTTTGGCTTTGAGTTGCGCCCCTAGGATGCAAATGCTAGATAAACAGGGTTCCTGGTATTGGTAAGGCAATTTTGAGTTCCAGGTGAGGCTGAATGTGTTAAGACTTAATAGTCGGGTGAGACTATTTTGCTTTGACTTGCTCCCCTAGGCTGCAAATGCTAGATTAACAAGGCTCCTGGTTTTTAAGGCAAGTTTTGGTTAAGCAGTTTTGGCAGCTACGTAAGTCTGTATGTTTTAAGATTAAATTGTCGGGTGAGCCTGTTTGTCTTTGACTTGCTCCCCTAGGCTCCACATGCCAGATTGGCGGGACTCCTGGAATCTAAGACAAGTTTTGGTAAAACAGTTTTGACAGCTAGGTAAGGCTGTATGCTTTAAGAGTAAATAGTCGGGTGAGCGTGTTTGGCTTGAATTGCAAATGCTGGAATAACAGGGTTCCTGGTATCTAAGACAAGTTTTGGTAAATCAGTTTTGGCGGCCAGATGGGGCTATATGTTTTAAGATTTAATAGTCGGGTGAGCCTGTTTGGCTTTGACTTGCGCCCCTAGGATGCGAATGCTGCATTAACAGTGTTCCTGGTATCTGATACAAGTTTTGGTAAAAAAGTTTTGACAGCTAGGTAAGGCTGTATGCTTTAAGATTAAATAGTCGGGTGAGCGTGTTTGGCTTTGACTTGCGCCCCTAGGATGCAAATGTTGGAATAACAGGGTTCCTAGTATCTAAGACATGTTTTGGTAAGTCGGTTTTGGCGGCCAGATGGGGCTATATGTTTTAAGATTTATTAGTTTGGTGAACCTGTTTGGCTTTGACTGGCGCCCCTAGGATGCAAATGCTGGATTAACAGGGTTCCTGGTATCTGAGACAAGTTTTGGTAAATCAGTTTTGGCGGCCAGATGGGGCTATATGTTTTAGGATTAAATAGTCGGATGAGCCTGTTTGGCTTTGACTTGCTCCCCTAGGCTGCACATGCCAGATTGGCGGGGCTCCTGGAATCTAAGACAAGTTTTGGTAAAACAGTTTTGACTGCTAGGTAAGGCTGTATGCTTTAAGATTAAATAGTCGGGTGAGCGTGCTTGGCTTTGACTTGCGCCCCTAGGATGCAAATGCTGGAATAACAGGGTTCCTGGTATCTAAGACAAGTTTTGGTAAATCAGTTTTGGCAGCTACGTAAGTCTGTATGTTTTAAGATTAAATTGTCGGGTGAGCCTGTTTGGCTTTGACTTGCTCCCCTAGGCTGCACATGCCAGATTTGCGGGGCTCCTGGAATCTAAGACAAGTTTTGGTAAAACAGTTTTGACAGCTAGGTAAGGCTGTATGTTTTAAGATTAAATAGTCGGGTGAGCGTGTTTGGCTTTGACTTGCGCCCCTAGGATGCAAATGCTGGAATAACAGGGTTCCTGGTATCTAAGACAAGTTTTCGTAAATCAGTTTTGGCGGCCAGATGGGGCTATATGTTTTAAGATTTAATAGTTTGGTGAGCCTGTTTGGCTTTGACTTGCGCACCTAGGATGCAAATGCTGAATTAACAGGGTTCCTGGTATCTGAGACAAGTTTTGGTAAAGCAGCTTTGGCAACTACGTAAGTCTGTATGTTTTAAGATTAAATTGTCGGGTGAGCCTGTTTGGCTTTGACTTGCTCCCTTAGGCTCCACATGCCAGATTGGCTTGGCTCCCGGAATCTAAGACAAGGCTTGGTAAAACAGTTTTGACAGCTGGGCAAGACTGTATGTTTTAAGATTAAATAGTCGGTTGAGCCTGTTTGGCTTTGAGTTGCGCCCCTAGGATGCCAATGCTGGATTAGCAGGGTTCCTGGTATCTGAAACAAGTTTTGGTAAGGCAATTTTGAGTTCCAGGTGAGGCTGAATGTGTTAAGACTTAATAGTCGGGTGAGACTATTTTGCTTTGCCTTGCTCCCCTAGGCTGCAAATGCTAGATTAACAGGGCTCCTGGTTTTTAAGGCAAGTTTTGGTAAATCAGTTTTGGCAGCTACGTAAGTCTGTATGTTTTAAGATTAAATTGTCGGGTGAGCCTGTTTGGCTTTGACTTGCTCCCCTAGGCTGCACATGCCAGATTGGCGGGGCTCCTGGAATCTAAGACAAGTTTTGGTAAAACAGTTTTGACAGCTAGGTAAGGCTGTATGTTTTAAGATTAAATAGTCGGGTGAGCGTGTTTGGCTTTGACTTGCGCCCCTAGGATGCAAATGCTGGAATAACGGGGTTCCTGGTATCTAAGACAAGTTTTGGTAAATCAGTTTTGGCAGCTACGTAAGTCTGTATGTTTTAAGATTAAATTGTCGGGTGAGCCTGTTTGGCTTTGACTTGCTCCCCCAGGCTGCACATGCCAGATTGGCGGGGCTCCTGAAATCTAAGACAAATTTTGGTAAAACAGTTTTGACAGCTAGGTAAGGCTGTATGCTTTAAGATTAAATAGTCGGGTGAGCGTGTTTGGCTTTGACTTGCGCCCCTAGGATGCAAATGTTGGAATAACAGGGTTCCTAGTATCTAAGACATGTTTTGGTAAGTCGGTTTTGGCGGCCAGATGGGGCTATATGTTTTAAGATTTATTAGTTTGGTGAACCTGTTTGGCTTTGACTGGCGCCCCTAGGATGCAAATGCTGGATTAACAGGGTTCCTGGTATCTGAGACAAGTTTTGGTAAATCAGTTTTGGCGGCCAGATGGGGCTATATGTTTTAGGATTAAATAGTCGGATGAGCCTGTTTGGCTTTGACTTGCTCCCCTAGGCTGCACATGCCAGATTGGCGGGGCTCCTGGAATCTAAGACAAGTTTTGTTAAAACAGTTTTGACTGCTAGGTAAGGCTGTATGCTTTAAGATTAAATAGTCGGGTGAGCGTGTTTGGCTTTGACTTGCGCCCCTAGGATGCAAATGCTGGAATAACAGGGTTCCTGGTATCTAAGACAAGTTTTGGTAAATCAGTTTTGGCAGCTACGTAAGTCTGTATGTTTTAAGATTAAATTGTCGGGTGAGCCTGTTTGGCTTTGACTTGCTCCCCTAGGCTGCACATGCCAGATTTGCGGGGCTCCTGGAATCTAAGACAAGTTTTGGTAAAACAGTTTTGACAGCTAGGTAAGGCTGTATGTTTTAAGATTAAATAGTCGGGTGAGCGTGTTTGGCTTTGACTTGCGCCCCTAGGATGCAAATGCTGGAATAACAGGGTTCCTGGTATCTAAGACAAGTTTTCGTAAATCAGTTTTGGCGGCCAGATGGGGCTATATGTTTTAAGATTTAATAGTTTGGTGAGCCTGTTTGGCTTTGACTTGCGCACCTAGGATGCAAATGCTGAATTAACAGGGTTCCTGGTATCTGAGACAAGTTTTGGTAAAGCAGCTTTGGCAACTACGTAAGTCTGTATGTTTTAAGATTAAATTGTCGGGTGAGCCTGTTTGGCTTTGACTTGCTCCCTTAGGCTCCACATGCCAGATTGGCTTGGCTCCCGGAATCTAAGACAAGGCTTGGTAAAACAGTTTTGACAGCTGGGCAAGACTGTATGTTTTAAGATTAAATAGTCGGTTGAGCCTGTTTGGCTTTGAGTTGCGCCCCTAGGATGCCAATGCTGGATTAGCAGGGTTCCTGGTATCTGAAACAAGTTTTGGTAAGGCAATTTTGAGTTCCAGGTGAGGCTGAATGTGTTAAGACTTAATAGTCGGGTGAGACTATTTTGCTTTGCCTTGCTCCCCTAGGCTGCAAATGCTAGATTAACAGGGCTCCTGGTTTTTAAGGCAAGTTTTGGTAAATCAGTTTTGGCAGCTACGTAAGTCTGTATGTTTTAAGATTAAATTGTCGGGTGAGCCTGTTTGGCTTTGACTTGCTCCCCTAGGCTGCACATGCCAGATTGGCGGGGCTCCTGGAATCTAAGACAAGTTTTGGTAAAACAGTTTTGACAGCTAGGTAAGGCTGTATGCTTTAAGATTAAATAGTCGGGTGAGCGTGTTTGGCTTTGACTTGCGCCCCTAGGATGCAAATGCTGGAATAACGGGGTTCCTGGTATCTAAGACAAGTTTTGGTAAATCAGTTTTGGCAGCTACGTAAGTCTGTATGTTTTAAGATTAAATTGTCGGGTGAGCCTGTTTGGCTTTGACTTGCTCCCCCAGGCTGCACATGCCAGATTGGCGGGGCTCCTGAAATCTAAGACAAATTTTGGTAAAACAGTTTTGACAGCTAGGTAAGGCTGTATGCTTTAAGATTAAATAGTCGGGTGAGCGTGTTTGGATTTGACTTGCGCCCCTAGGATGCAAATGCTGGAATAACAAGGTTCCTGGTATCTAAGACAAGTTTTGGTAAATCAGTTTTGGCATCTATAGGGCTATATGTTTTAGGATTAAATAGTCGGATGAGCCTGTTTGGCTTTGACTTGCTCCCCTAGGCTGCACATGCCAGATTGGCGGGGCTCCTGGAATCTAAGACAAGTTTTGGTAAAACACTTTTGACAGCTAGGTAAGGCTGCATGCTTTAAGATTAAATTGTCGGGTGAGCGTGTTTGGCTTTGACTTGCGCCCCTAGGATGCAAATGCTGGAATAACAGGGTTCCTGGTATCTAAGACAAGTTTTGGTAAATCAGTTTTGGCATCTATAGGGCTATATGTTTTAGGATTAAATAGTCGGATGAGCCTGTTTGGCTTTGACTTGCTCCCCTAGGCTGCACAGACAAGTTTTGGTAAAACAGTTTCGACTGCTAGGTAAGGCTGTATGCTTTAAGATTAAATAGTCGGGTGAGCGTGTTTGGTTTTGACTTGCGCCCCTAGGATGCAAATGCTGGAATAACAGGTTTCCTGGTATCTAAGACAAGTTTTGGTAAATCAGTTTTGGCAGCTACGTAAGTCTGTATGTTTTAAGATTAAATTGTCGGGTGAGCCTGTTTGGCTTTGACTTGCTCCCCTAGGCTGCACATGCCAGATTGGCGGGGCTCCTGGAATCTAAGACAAGTTTTGGTAAAACAGTTTTGACAGCTAGGTAAGGCTGTATGTTTTAAGATTAAATAGTCGGGTGAGCGTGTTTGGCTTTGACTTGCGCCCCTAGGATGCAAATGCTGGAATAACAGGGTTCCTGGTATCTAAGACAAGCATCGTAAATCAGTGTTGGCGGCCAGATGGGGCTATATGTTTTAAGATTTAATAGTTTGGTGAGCCTGTTTGGCTTTGACTTGCGCCCCTAGGATGCAAATGCTGAATTAACAGGGTTCCTGGTATCTGAGAACAGTTTTGGTAAGGCAATTTTGAGTTCCAGGTGTGGTTGAAAGGTTTAAAATTTAATAGTCGGGTGAGGCTATTTGGCTTTGTTTTGCGCCCGTAGGCTGCACATGCCAGATTGGCGGGGCTCCTGGAATCTAAGACAAGTTTTGGTAAAACAGTTTTGACAACTAGGTAAGGCTGTATGCTTTAAGATTAAATAGTCGGGTGAGCGTGTTTGGCTATGACTTGCGCCCCTAGGATGCAAATGCTGGAATAACAGGGTTCCTGGTATCTAAGACAAGTTTTGGTAAATCAGTTTTGGCATCTATAGGGCTATTTGTTTTAGGAATAAATAGTCGGATGAGCCTGTTTGGCTTTGACTTGCTCCCCTAGGCTGCACATGCCAGATTGGCGGGGCTCCTGGAATGTAAGACAAGTTTTGGTAATACAGTTTTGACAGCTAGGTAATGCTGTATGCTTTAAGATTAAAAAGCCGGGTGAGCGTGTTTGGCTTTGACTTGCGCTGCAAAAGGGTTCCTGGTATCTAAGACAAGTTTTCGTAAATCAGTGTTGGCGGCCAGATGGGGCTATATGTTTTAAGATTTAATAGTCGGATGAGCCTGTTTGGCTTTGACTTGCTCCCCTAGGATGCAAATGCTGGATTAACAGGGTTCCTGGTATCTGAAACAAGTTTTGGTAAGGCAATTTTGGGTTCCAGGTGATGCTGAATGTTTTCAGATTTAATAATCGGATGAGCCTGTTTGGCTTTGACTGCACATGCCAGATTGGCGGGGCTCCTGGAATCTAAGACAAGTTTTAGTAAAACAGTTTTGACAGCTACGTAAGTCTGTATTTTTTAAGGTTAAATAGTCGGGTGAGTCTGTTTGACTTTGACTTGCGCCCCTAGGCTGCAAATGCTGGATTAACAGGGTTCCTGGTATCTGAGACATGTTTTGGTAAATCAGTTTTGGCGGCCAGGTGGGGCAATATGATTTAAAATTTAATAGTCGGGTGAGACTAATTGGCTTTGTCTTGCTCCCCAAGGCTACTAATGCTAGATTAACAGGGTACCTGGTAACTGAGATAGGTTAAGGTAAATCAGTCTTGGCAGCTACGTAAGTCTGTATGTTTTAACAAACAAGTTTTGGTAAGGAAATTTTGAGTTCCAGGTGAAGCTGAATGTGTTAAGACTTAATAGTCGTTTGAGACTATTTTGCTTTGACTTGCTCCCCTAGGCTGCAAATGCTAGATTAACAAGGCTCCTGGTTTTTAAGGCAAGTTTTGGTAAAGCAGTTTTGGCAGCTACGTAAGTTGGTATGTTTTAAGATTAAATTGTCGGGTGAGCCTGTTTGGCCTGCTCCCCTAGGCTCCACATGCCAGATCCGCGGGACTCCTGGAATCTAAGACAAGTTTTGGTAAAACAGTTTTGACAGCTAGGTAAGGCTGTATGCTTTAAGAGTAAATAGTCGGGTGAGCGTGTTTGGCTTTGACTTGCGCCTCTAGGATGCAAATGCTGGAATAACAGGGTTCCTGGTATCTAAGACAAGTTTTGGTAAATCAGTTTTGGCGGCCAGATGGGGCTATATGTTTTAAGATTTAATAGTCGGGTGAGCCTGTTTGGCTTTGACTTGCGGCCCTAGGATGCAAATGCTGCATTAACAGTGTTCCTGGTATCTGAGACAAGTTTTGGTAAAACAGTTTTGACAGCTAGGTAAGGCTGTATGCTTTAAGATTAAATAGTCGGGTGACCGTGTTTGGCTTTGACTTCCGCCCCTAGGATGCAACTGCTGGAATAACAGGGTTCCTGGTATCTAAGACATGTTTTGGTAAGTCGGTTTTGGCAGCCAGATGGTTCTATATGTTTTAAGATTTAATAGTTTGGTGCACCTGTTTGGCTTTGACTGGCGCCCCTAGGATGCAAATGCTGGATTAACAGGGTTCCTGGTATCTGAGACAAGTTTTGGTAAATCAGTGTTGGCGGCCAGATGGGGCTATATGTTTTAGGATTAAATAGTCGGATGAGCCTGTTTGGCTTTGACTTTCTCCCCTAGGCTGCACATGCCAGATTGGCGGGGCTCCTGGAATCTAAGACAAGTTTTGGTAAAACAGTTTTGACAGCTAAGTAAGGCTGTATGCTTTAAGATTAAATAGTCGGGTGAGCGTGTTTGGCTTTGACTTGCGCCCCTAGGATGCAAATGCTGGAATAACAGGGTTCCTGGTATCTAAGACAAGTTTTGGTAAATCAGTTTTGGCAGCTACGTAAGTCTGTATGTTTTAAGATTAAATTGTCGGGTGAGCCTGTTTGGCTTTGACTTGCTCCCCTAGGCTGCACATGCCAGATTGGCGGGGCTCCTGGAATCTAAGACAAGTTTTGGTAAAACAGTTTTGACAGCTAGGTTAGGCTGTATGCTTTAAGATTAAATAGTCGGGTGAGCGTGTTTGGCTTTGACTTGCGCCCCTAGGATGCAAATGCTGTAATAACAGGGTTCCTGGTATCTAAGACAAGTTTTGGTAAATCAGTTTTGGCAGCTACGTAAGTCTGTATGTTTTAAGATTAAATTGTCGGGTGAGCCTGTTTGGCTTTGACTTGCTCCCCTAGGCTGCACATGCCAGATTGGCGGGGCTCCTGGAATCTAAGACAAATTTTGGTAAAACAGTTTTGACAGCTAGGTAAGGCTGTATGCTTTAAGATTAAATAGTCGGGTGAGCGTGTTTGGCTTTGACTTGCGCCCCTTGGATGCAAATGCTGGAATAACAAGGTTCCTGGTATCTAAGACAAGTTTTGGTAAATCAGTTTTGGCATCTATAGGGCTATATGTTTTAGGATTAAATAGTCGGATGAGCCTGTTTGGCTTTGACTTGCTCCCCTAGGCTGCACATGCCAGATTGGCGGGGCTCCTGGAATATAAGACAAGTTTTGGAAAAAACAGTTTTGACAGCTAGGTAATGCTGTATGCTTTAAGATTAAAAAGTCGGGTGAGCGTGTTTGGCTTTGACTTGCGCCCCTAGGATGCAAATGCTGGAATAACAGGGTTCCTGGTATCTAAGACAAGTTTTCGTAAATCAGTGTTGGCGCCAGATGGGGCTATATGTTTTAAGATTTAATAGTCGGATGAGCCTGTTTGGCTTTGACTTGCTCCCCTAGGATGCAAATGCTGGATTAACAGGGTTCCTGGTATCTGAAACAAGTTTTGGTAAGGCAATGTTGGGTTCCAGGTGATGCTGAATGTTTTCAGATTTCATAATCGGATGAGCCTGTTTGGCTTTGACTGCACATGCCAGATTGGCGGGGCTCCTGGAATCTAAGACAAGTTTTGGTAAAACAGTTTTGACAGCTACGTAAGTCTGTATTTTTTAAGGTTAAATAGTCGGGTGAGTCTGTTTGACTTTTACTTGCGCCCCTAGGCTGCAAATGCTGGATTAACAGGGTTCCTGGTATCTGAGACATGTTTTGGTAAATCAGTTTTGGCGGCCAGGTGGGGCAATATGATTTAAAATTTAATAGTCGGGTGAGACTAATTGGCTTTGTCTTGCTCCCCTAGGCTACAAATGCTAGATTAACAGGGTACCTGGTAACTGAGATAGGTTAAGGTAAATCAGTTTTGGCAGCTACGTAAGTCTGTATGTTTTAACAAACAAGTTTTGGTAAGGCAATTTTGAGATCAAGGTGAGGCTTAATGTGTTAAGACTTAATAGTCGGGTGAGACTATTTTGCTTTGACTTGCTCCCCTAGGCTGCAAATGCTAGATTAACAGGGCTACTGGTTTCTAAGGCAAGTTTTGGTAAATCAGTTTTGGCGGCCAGATGGGGCTTAATGTTTTAGGATTAAGTGGTCGGATGAGCCTGTTTGGCATTGACTTGCTCCCCTAGGCTCCACAGGCCAGATTGGCGGGGCTCCTGGAATCTAAAAAAAGTTTTGGTAAATCAATTTTGACAACTACGTAAGTCTGTATGTTTTAAGGTTAAATAGTCGGGTGAGTCTGCTTGACTTTGACTTGCTCCCCTAGGATGCAAATGCTGGATTAACAGGGTTCCTGGTATCTGAGACAAGTTTTGGTAAGGCAATTTTGAGTTCCAGGTGAGGCTGAATGTGTTAAGACTTAATAGTCGGGTGAGACTATTTTGCTTTGACTTGCTCCCCTATGCTGCAAATGCTAGATTAACAGGGCTCCAGGTTTTTAAGGCAAGTTTTGGTAAATCAGTTTTGGCAGCTACGTAAGTTTGTATGTTTTAAGATTAAATTGTCGGGTGAGCCTGTTTGGCTTTGACTTGCTCCCCTAGGCTCCACATGCCAGATCCGCGGGACTCCTGGAATCTAAGACAAGTTTTGGTAAAACAGTTTTGACAGCTAGGTAAGGCTGTATGCTTTAAGATTAAATAGTCGGGTGAGCGTGTTTGGCTTTGACTTGCGCCTCTAGGATGCAAATGCTGGAATAACAGGGTTCCTGGTATCTAAGACAAGTTTTGGTAAATCAGTTTTGGCGGCCAGATGGGGCTATATGTTTTAAGATTTAATAGTCGGGTGAGCCTGTTTGGCTTTGACTTGCGCCCCTAGGATGCAAATGCTGCATTAACAGTGTTCCTGGTATCTGAGACAAGTTTTGGTAAAACAGTTTTGACAGCTAGGTAAGGCTGTATGCTTTAAGATTAAATAGTCGGGTGACCGTGTTTGGCTTTGACTTGCGCCCCTAGGATGCAACTGCTGGAATAACAGGGTTCCTGGTATCTAAGACATGTTTTGGTAAGTCGGTTTTGGCGGCCAGATGGGGCTATATGTTTTAAGATTTAATAGTTTGGTGAACCTGTTTGGCTTTGACTGGCGCCCCTAGGATGCAAATGCTGGATTAACAGGGTTCCTGGTATCTGAGACAAGTTTTGGTAAATCAGTGTTGGCGGCCAGATGGGGCTATGTTTTAGGATTAAATAGTCGGATGAGCCTGTTTGGCTTTGACTTGCTCCCCCAGGCTGCACATGCCAGATTGGCGGGGCTCCTGGAATCTAAGACAAATTTTGGTAAAACAGTTTTGACAGCTAGGTAAGGCTGTATGCTTTAAGATTAAATAGTCGGGTGAGCGTGTTTGGCTTTGACTTGCGCCCCTAGGATGCAAATGCTGGAATAACAGGGTTCCTGGTATCTAAGACAAGTTTTGGTAAATCAGATTTGACAGCTACGTAAGTCTGTATTTTTTAAGGTTAAATAGTCGGGTGAGTCTGTTTGACTTTTACTTGCGCCCCTAGGCTGCAAATGCTGGATTAACAGGGTTCCTGGTATCTGAGACATGTTTTGGTAAATCAGTTTTGGCGGCCAGGTGGGGCAATATGATTTAAAATTTAATAGTCGGGTGAGACTAATTGGCTTTGTCTTGCTCCCCTAGGCTACAAATGCTAGATTAACAGGGTACCTGGTAACTGAGATAGGTTAAGGTAAATCAGATTTGGCAGCTACGTAAGTCTGTATGTTTTAAGATTAAATTGTCGGGTGAGCCTGTTTGGCTATGACTTGTTCCCCTAGGCTGCACATGCCAGATTGGCGGGGCTCCAGGAATCTAAGACAAGTTTTGGTAAAACAGTTTTGACAGCTAGGTAAAGCTGTATGCTTTAAGATTAAATAGTCGGGTGAGCGTGTTTGGCTTTGACTTGCGCCCCTAGGATGCAAATGCTGGAATAACAGGGTTCCTGGTATCTAAGACAAGTTTTGGTAAATCAGTTTTGGCAGCTAGGTAAGTCTGTATGTTTTAAGATTAAATTGTCGGGTGAGCTTGTTTGGCTTTGACTTGCGCCCCTAGGCTGCACATCCCAGATTGGCGGGGCTCCTGGAATCTAAGACAAATTTTGGTAAAACAGTTTTGACAGCTAGGTAAGGCTGTATGCTTTAAGATTAAATAGTCGGGTGAGCGTGTTTGGCTTTGACTTGCGCCCCTAGGATGCAAATGCTGGAATAACAGGGTTCCTGGTATCTAAGACAAGATTTGGTAAATCAGTTTTGGCATCTATAGGGCTATATGTTTTAGGATTAAATAGTCGGATGAGCCTGTTTGGCTTTGACTTGCTCCCCTAGGCTGCACATGCCAGATTGGCGGGGCTCCTGGAATCTAATAAAAGTTTTGGTAAAACACTTTTGACAGCTAGGTAAGGCTGTATGCTTTCAGATTAAATAGTCGGGTGAGCGTGTTTGACTTTGACTTGCGCATCTAGGATGCAAATGCTGGAATATCAGGGTTCCTGGTTGCTAAGATAAGTTTTGGTAAATCAGTTTTGGCGTCTATGGGGCTATATGTTTTAGGATTAAATAGTCGGATGAGCCTGTTTGGCTTTGACTTGCTCCCCTAGGCTGCACATGGCAGATTGGCGGGGCTCCTGGAATGTAAGACAAGTTTTGGTAAAACAGTTTTGACAGCTAGGTAATGCTGTATGCTTTAAGATTAAAAAGTCGGGTGAGCGTGTTTGGCTTTGACTTGCGCCCCTAGGATGCAAATGCTGGAATAACAGGGTTCCTGATATCTAAGACAAGTTTTCGTAAATCAGTGTTGGCGGCCAGATGGGGCTATATGTTTTAAGATTTAATAGTCGGATGAGCCTGTTTGGCTTTGACTTGCTCCCCTAGGATTCAAATGCTGGATTAACAGGGTTCCTGGTATCTGAAACAAGTTTTGGTAAGGCAATTTTGGGTTCCAGGTGATGCTGAATGTTTTCAGATTTAATAATCGGATGAGCCTGTTTGGCTTTGACTTGCTCCCCTAGGCTGCACATGCCAGATTGGCGGGGCTCCTGGAATCTAAGACAAGTTTTGGTAAAACAGTTTTGACAGCTACGTAAGTCTGTATTTTTTAAGGTTAAATAGTTGGGTGAGCCTGTTTGGCTTTGACTTGCGCCCCTAGGATGCAAATGCTGGAATAACAGGGTTCCTGATATCTAAGACAAGTTTTCGTAAATCAGTGTTGGCGGCCAGATGGGGCTATATGTTTTAAGATTTAATAGTCGGATGAGCCTGTTTGGCTTTGACTTGCTCCCCTAGGCTGCACATGGCAGATTGGCGGGGCTCCTGGAATGTAAGACAAGTTTTGGTAAAACAGTTTTGACAGCTAGGTAATGCTGTATGCTTTAAGATTAAAAAGTCGGGTGAGCGTGTTTGGCTTTGACTTGCGCCCCTAGGATGCAAATGCTGGAATAACAGGGTTCCTGATATCTAAGACAAGTTTTCGTAAATCAGTGTTGGCGGCCAGATGGGGCTATATGTTTTAAGATTTAATAGTCGGATGAGCCTGTTTGGCTTTGACTTGCTCCCCTAGGATTCAAATGCTGGATTAACAGGGTTCCTGGTATCTGAAACAAGTTTTGGTAAGGCAATTTTGGGTTCCAGGTGATGCTGAATGTTTTCAGATTTAATAATCGGATGAGCCTGTTTGGCTTTGACTTGCTCCCCTAGGCTGCACATGCCAGATTGGCGGGGCTCCTGGAATCTAAGACAAGTTTTGGTAAAACAGTTTTGACAGCTACGTAAGTCTGTATTTTTTAAGGTTAAATAGTTGGGTGAGCCTGTTTGGCTTTGACTTGCGCCCCTAGGATGCAAATGCTGCATTAACAGTGTTCCTGGTATCTGAGACAAGTTTTGGTAAAACAGTTTTGACAACTAGGTAAGGCTGTATGCTTTAAGATTAAATAGTCGGGTGAGCGTGTTTGGCTATGACTTGCGCCCCTAGGATGCAAATGCTGGAATAACAGGGTTCCTGGTATCTAAGACAAGTTTTGGTAAATCAGTTTTGGCATCTATAGGGCTATTTGTTTTAGGAATAAATAGTCGGATGAGCCTGTTTGGCTTTGACTTGCTCCCCTAGGCTGCACATGCCAGATTGGCGGGGCTCCTGGAATGTAAGACAAGTTTTGGTAATACAGTTTTGACAGCTAGGTAATGCTGTATGCTTTAAGATTAAAAAGCCGGGTGAGCGTGTTTGGCTTTGACTTGCGCTGCAAAAGGGTTCCTGGTATCTAAGACAAGTTTTCGTAAATCAGTGTTGGCGGCCAGATGGGGCTATATGTTTTAAGATTTAATAGTCGGATGAGCCTGTTTGGCTTTGACTTGCTCCCCTAGGATGCAAATGCTGGATTAACAGGGTTCCTGGTATCTGAAACAAGTTTTGGTAAGGCAATTTTGGGTTCCAGGTGATGCTGAATGTTTTCAGATTTAATAATCGGATGAGCCTGTTTGGCTTTGACTGCACATGCCAGATTGGCGGGGCTCCTGGAATCTAAGACAAGTTTTAGTAAAACAGTTTTGACAGCTACGTAAGTCTGTATTTTTTAAGGTTAAATAGTCGGGTGAGTCTGTTTGACTTTGACTTGCGCCCCTAGGCTGCAAATGCTGGATTAACAGGGTTCCTGGTATCTGAGACATGTTTTGGTAAATCAGTTTTGGCGGCCAGGTGGGGCAATATGATTTAAAATTTAATAGTCGGGTGAGACTAATTGGCTTTGTCTTGCTCCCCAAGGCTACTAATGCTAGATTAACAGGGTACCTGGTAACTGAGATAGGTTAAGGTAAATCAGTCTTGGCAGCTACGTAAGTCTGTATGTTTTAACAAACAAGTTTTGGTAAGGAAATTTTGAGTTCCAGGTGAAGCTGAATGTGTTAAGACTTAATAGTCGTTTGAGACTATTTTGCTTTGACTTGCTCCCCTAGGCTGCAAATGCTAGATTAACAAGGCTCCTGGTTTTTAAGGCAAGTTTTGGTAAAGCAGTTTTGGCAGCTACGTAAGTTAGTATGTTTTAAGATTAAATTGTCGGGTGAGCCTGTTTGGCCTGCTCCCCTAGGCTCCACATGCCAGATCCGCGGGACTCCTGGAATCTAAGACAAGTTTTGGTAAAACAGTTTTGACAGCTAGGTAAGGCTGTATGCTTTAAGAGTAAATAGTCGGGTGAGCGTGTTTGGCTTTGACTTGCGCCTCTAGGATGCAAATGCTGGAATAACAGGGTTCCTGGTATCTAAGACAAGTTTTGGTAAATCAGTTTTGGCGGCCAGATGGGGCTATATGTTTTAAGATTTAATAGTCGGGTGAGCCTGTTTGGCTTTGACTTGCGGCCCTAGGATGCAAATGCTGCATTAACAGTGTTCCTGGTATCTGAGACAAGTTTTGGTAAAACAGTTTTGACAGCTAGGTAAGGCTGTATGCTTTAAGATTAAATAGTCGGGTGACCGTGTTTGGCTTTGACTTCCGCCCCTAGGATGCAACTGCTGGAATAATAGGGTTCCTGGTATCTAAGACATGTTTTGGTAAGTCGGTTTTGGCAGCCAGATGGTTCTATATGTTTTAAGATTTAATAGTTTGGTGCACCTGTTTGGCTTTGACTGGCGCCCCTAGGATGCAAATGCTGGATTAACAAGGTTCCTGGTATCTGAGACAAGTTTTGGTAAATCAGTGTTGGCGGCCAGATGGGGCTATATGTTTTAGGATTAAATAGTCGGATGAGCCTGTTTGGCTTTGACTTTCTCCCCTAGGCTGCACATGCCAGATTGGCGGGGCTCCTGGAATCTAAGACAAGTTTTGGTAAAACAGTTTTGACAGCTAAGTAAGGCTGTATGCTTTAAGATTAAATAGTCGGGTGAGCGTGTTTGGCTTTGACTTGCGCCCCTAGGATGCAAATGCTGGAATAACAGGGTTCCTGGTATCTAAGACAAGTTTTGGTAAATCAGTTTTGGCAGCTACGTAAGTCTGTATGTTTTAAGATTAAATTGTCGGGTGAGCCTGTTTGGCTTTGACTTGCTCCCCTAGGCTGCACATGCCAGATTGGCGGGGCTCCTGGAATCTAAGACAAGTTTTGGTAAAACAGTTTTGACAGCTAGGTTAGGCTGTATGCTTTAAGATTAAATAGTCGGGTGAGCGTGTTTGGCTTTGACTTGCGCCCCTAGGATGCAAATGCTGTAATAACAGGGTTCCTGGTATCTAAGACAAGTTTTGGTAAATCAGTTTTGGCAGCTACGTAAGTCTGTATGTTTTAAGATTAAATTGTCGGGTGAGCCTGTTTGGCTTTGACTTGCTCCCCTAGGCTGCACATGCCAGATTGGCGGGGCTCCTGGAATCTAAGACAAATTTTGGTAAAACAGTTTTGACAGCTAGGTAAGGCTGTATGCTTTAAGATTAAATAGTCGGGTGAGCGTGTTTGGCTTTGACTTGCGCCCCTTGGATGCAAATGCTGGAATAACAAGGTTCCTGGTATCTAAGACAAGTTTTGGTAAATCAGTTTTGGCATCTATAGGGCTATATGTTTTAGGATTAAATAGTCGGATGAGCCTGTTTGGCTTTGACTTGCTCCCCTAGGCTGCACATGCCAGATTGGCGGGGCTCCTGGAATATAAGACAAGTTTTGGAAAAAACAGTTTTGACAGCTAGGTAATGCTGTATGCTTTAAGATTAAAAAGTCGGGTGAGCGTGTTTGGCTTTGACTTGCGCCCCTAGGATGCAAATGCTGGAATAACAGGGTTCCTGGTATCTAAGACAAGTTTTCGTAAATCAGTGTTGGCGCCAGATGGGGCTATATGTTTTAAGATTTAATAGTCGGATGAGCCTGTTTGGCTTTGACTTGCTCCCCTAGGATGCAACTGCTGGATTAACAGGGTTCCTGGTATCTGAAACAAGTTTTGGTAAGGCAATGTTGGGTTCCAGGTGATGCTGAATGTTTTCAGATTTCATAATCGGATGAGCCTGTTTGGCTTTGACTGCACATGCCAGATTGGCGGGGCTCCTGGAATCTAAGACAAGTTTTGGTAAAACAGTTTTGACAGCTACGTAAGTCTGTATTTTTTAAGGTTAAATAGTCGGGTGAGTCTGTTTGACTTTTACTTGCGCCCCTAGGCTGCAAATGCTGGATTAACAGGGTTCCTGGTATCTGAGACATGTTTTGGTAAATCAGTTTTGGCGGCCAGGTGGGGCAATATGATTTAAAATTTAATAGTCGGGTGAGACTAATTGGCTTTGTCTTGCTCCCCTAGGCTACAAATGCTAGATTAACAGGGTACCTGGTAACTGAGATAGGTTAAGGTAAATCAGTTTTGGCAGCTACGTAAGTCTGTATGTTTTAACAAACAAGTTTTGGTAAGGCAATTTTGAGATCAAGGTGAGGCTGAATGTGTTAAGACTTAATAGTCGGGTGAGACTATTTTGCTTTGACTTGCTCCCCTAGGCTGCAAATGCTAGATTAACAGGGCTACTGGTTTCTAAGGCAAGTTTTGGTAAATCAGTTTTGGCGGCCAGAAGGGGCTTAATGTTTTAGGATTAAGTGGTCGGATGAGCCTGTTTGGCATTGACTTGCTCCCCTAGGCTCCACAGGCCAGATTGGCGGGGCTCCTGGAATCTAAAAAAAGTTTTGGTAAATCAATTTTGACAGCTACGTAAGTCTGTATGTTTTAAGGTTAAATAGTCGGGTGAGTCTGCTTGACTTTGACTTGCTCCCCTAGGATGCAAATGCTGGATTAACAGGGTTCCTGGTATCTGAGACAAGTTTTGGTAAGGCAATTTTGAGTTCCAGGTGAGGCTGAATGTGTTAAGACTTAATAGTCGGGTGAGACTATTTTGCTTTGACTTGCTCCCCTATGCTGCAAATGCTAGATTAACAGGGCTCCAGGTTTTTAAGGCAAGTTTTGGTAAATCAGTTTTGGCAGCTACGTAAGTTTGTATGTTTTAAGATTAAATTGTCGGGTGAGCCTGTTTGGCTTTGACTTGCTCCCCTAGGCTCCACATGCCAGATCCGCGGGACTCCTGGAATCTAAGACAAGTTTTGGTAAAACAGTTTTGACAGCTAGGTAAGGCTGTATGCTTTAAGATTAAATAGTCGGGTGAGCGTGTTTGGCTTTGACTTGCGCCTCTAGGATGCAAATGCTGGAATAACAGGGTTCCTGGTATCTAAGACAAGTTTTGGTAAATCAGTTTTGGCGGCCAGATGGGGCTATATGTTTTAAGATTTAATAGTCGGGTGAGCCTGTTTGGCTTTGACTTGCGCCCCTAGGATGCAAATGCTGCATTAACAGTGTTCCTGGTATCTGAGACAAGTTTTGGTAAAACAGTTTTGACAGCTAGGTAAGGCTGTATGCTTTAAGATTAAATAGTCGGGTGACCGTGTTTGGCTTTGACTTGCGCCCCTAGGATGCAACTGCTGGAATAACAGGGTTCCTGGTATCTAAGACATGTTTTGGTAAGTCGGTTTTGGCGGCCAGATGGGGCTATATGTTTTAAGATTTAATAGTTTGGTGAACCTGTTTGGCTTTGACTGGCGCCCCTAGGATGCAAATGCTGGATTAACAGGGTTCCTGGTATCTGAGACAAGTTTTGGTAAATCAGTGTTGGCGGCCAGATGGGGCTATATGTTTTAGGATTAAATAGTCGGATGAGCCTGTTTGGCTTTGACTTGCTCCCCCAGGCTGCACATGCCAGATTGGCGGGGCTCCTGGAATCTAAGACAAATTTTGGTAAAACAGTTTTGACAGCTAGGTAAGGCTGTATGCTTTAAGATTAAATAGTCGGGTGAGCGTGTTTGGCTTTGACTTGCGCCCCTAGGATGCAAATGCTGGAATAACAGGGTTCCTGGTATCTAAGACAAGTTTTGGTAAATCAGATTTGACAGCTACGTAAGTCTGTATTTTTTAAGGTTAAATAGTCGGGTGAGTCTGTTTGACTTTTACTTGCGCCCCTAGGCTGCAAATGCTGGATTAACAGGGTTCCTGGTATCTGAGACATGTTTTGGTAAATCAGTTTTGGCGGCCAGGTGGGGCAATATGATTTAAAATTTAATAGTCGGGTGAGACTAATTGGCTTTGTCTTGCTCCCCTAGGCTACAAATGCTAGATTAACAGGGTACCTGGTAACTGAGATAGGTTAAGGTAAATCAGATTTGGCAGCTACGTAAGTCTGTATGTTTTAAGATTAAATTGTCGGGTGAGCCTGTTTGGCTTTGACTTGTTCCCCTAGGCTGCACATGCCAGATTGGCGGGGCTCCAGGAATCTAAGACAAGTTTTGGTAAAACAGTTTTGACAGCTAGGTAAGGCTGTATGCTTTAAGATTAAATAGTCGGGTGAGCGTGTTTGGCTTTGACTTGCGCCCCTAGGATGCAAATGCTGGAATAACAGGGTTCCTGGTATCTAAGACAAGTTTTGGTAAATCAGTTTTGGCAGCTAGGTAAGTCTGTATGTTTTAAGATTAAATTGTCGGGTGAGCTTGTTTGGCTTTGACTTGCGCCCCTAGGCTGCACATCCCAGATTGGCGGGGCTCCTGGAATCTAAGACAAATTTTGGTAAAACAGTTTTGACAGCTAGGTAAGGCTGTATGCTTTAAGATTAAATAGTCGGGTGAGCGTGTTTGGCTTTGACTTGCGCCCCTAGGATGCAAATGCTGGAATAACAGGGTTCCTGGTATCTAAGACAAGATTTGGTAAATCAGTTTTGGCATCTATAGGGCTATATGTTTTAGGATTAAATAGTCGGATGAGCCTGTTTGGCTTTGACTTGCTCCCCTAGGCTGCACATGCCAGATTGGCGGGGCTGGGAATCTAATAAAAGTTTTGGTAAAACACTTTTGACAGCTAGGTAAGGCTGTATGCTTTCAGATTAAATAGTCGGGTGAGCGTGTTTGACTTTGACTTGCGCATCTAGGATGCAAATGCTGGAATATCAGGGTTCCTGGTTGCTAAGATAAGTTTTGGTAAATCAGTTTTGGCGTCTATGGGGCTATATGTTTTAGGATTAAATAGTCGGATGAGCCTGTTTGGCTTTGACTTGCTCCCCTAGGCTGCACATGGCAGATTGGCGGGGCTCCTGGAATGTAAGACAAGTTTTGGTAAAACAGTTTTGACAGCTAGGTAATGCTGTATGCTTTAAGATTAAAAAGTCGGGTGAGCGTGTTTGGCTTTGACTTGCGCCCCTAGGATGCAAATGCTGGAATAACAGGGTTCCTGATATCTAAGACAAGTTTTCGTAAATCAGTGTTGGCGGCCAGATGGGGCTATATGTTTTAAGATTTAATAGTCGGATGAGCCTGTTTGGCTTTGACTTGCTCCCCTAGGATTCAAATGCTGGATTAACAGGGTTCCTGGTATCTGAAACAAGTTTTGGTAAGGCAATTTTGGGTTCCAGGTGATGCTGAATGTTTTCAGATTTAATAATCGGATGAGCCTGTTTGGCTTTGACTTGCTCCCCTAGGCTGCACATGCCAGATTGGCGGGGCTCCTGGAATCTAAGACAAGTTTTGGTAAAACAGTTTTGACAGCTACGTAAGTCTGTATTTTTTAAGGTTAAATAGTTGGGTGAGCCTGTTTGGCTTTGACTTGCGCCCCTAGGATGCAAATGCTGGAATAACAGGGTTCCTGATATCTAAGACAAGTTTTCGTAAATCAGTGTTGGCGGCCAGATGGGGCTATATGTTTTAAGATTTAATAGTCGGATGAGCCTGTTTGGCTTTGACTTGCTCCCCTAGGCTGCACATGGCAGATTGGCGGGGCTCCTGGAATGTAAGACAAGTTTTGGTAAAACAGTTTTGACAGCTAGGTAATGCTGTATGCTTTAAGATTAAAAAGTCGGGTGAGCGTGTTTGGCTTTGACTTGCGCCCCTAGGATGCAAATGCTGGAATAACAGGGTTCCTGATATCTAAGACAAGTTTTCGTAAATCAGTGTTGGCGGCCAGATGGGGCTATATGTTTTAAGATTTAATAGTCGGATGAGCCTGTTTGGCTTTGACTTGCTCCCCTAGGATTCAAATGCTGGATTAACAGGGTTCCTGGTATCTGAAACAAGTTTTGGTAAGGCAATTTTGGGTTCCAGGTGATGCTGAATGTTTTCAGATTTAATAATCGGATGAGCCTGTTTGGCTTTGACTTGCTCCCCTAGGCTGCACATGCCAGATTGGCGGGGCTCCTGGAATCTAAGACAAGTTTTGGTAAAACAGTTTTGACAGCTACGTAAGTCTGTATTTTTTAAGGTTAAATAGTTGGGTGAGCCTGTTTGGCTTTGACTTGCGCCCCTAGGATGCAAATGCTGCATTAACAGTGTTCCTGGTATCTGAGACAAGTTTTGGTAAAACAGTTTTGACAGCTAGGTAAGGCTGTAGGCTTTAAGATTAAATAGTCGGGTGACCGTGGTTGGCTTTGACTTGCGCCCCTAGAATGCAAATGCTGGAATAGCAGGGTTCCTGGTATCTAAGACATGTTTTGGTAAGTCGGTTTTGGCGGCCAGATGGGGCTATATGTTTTAAGATTTAATAGTTGGGTGAGCCTGTTTGGCTTTGACTTGCGCCCCTAGGATGCAAATGCTGGAATAACAGGGTTCCTGGTATCTAAGACAAGTTTTCGTAAATCAGTTTTGGCGGCCAGATGGGGCTACATGTTTTAAGATTTAATAGTTGGGTGAGCCTGTTTGGCTTTGACTTGCGCCCCTAGGATGCAAATGCTGGATTAACAGGGTTCCTGGTATTTGAGACAAGTTTTGGTAAATCAGTTTTGGCGGCCAAGTGGGGCTATATGATTTAAAATTCAATAGTCGGGTGCGACTATTTGACTTTGACTTGCTCCCCTAGGATGCAAATGCTGGATTAACAGGGTTCCTGGTATCTGAGACAAGTTTTGGTAAGGCAATTTTGAGTTCCAGGTGAGACTGAATGTATTCAGACTTAATAGTCGTTTGAGACTATTTGGCTTTGACTTTCTCCCCTAGGCGGGACATGCCAGATTGGCGGGGCTCCTGGAATCTAAAAAAAAGTTTTGGTAAAACAGTTTTGGCAGCTACGTAAGTCTGTATGTTTTAGGATTAAACTGTCGGGGGAGCCTGTTTGGCTTTGACTTGCTCCCCTAGGCTCCACATGCCAGATTGGCTTGGCTCCTGGAATCTTAGACAAGGTTTGGTAAAACAGTTTTGACAGCTGGGCAAGACTGTATGTTTTAAGATTAAGTAGTCGGGTGAGCGTGTTTGGCTTTGACTTGCGCCCCTAGGATGCAAATGCTGGAATAACAGGGTTCCTGGTATGTATGACAAGTTTTGGTAAATCAGTTTTGGCGTCCAGATGAGGCTATATGTTTTAAGATTTCATAGTCGGGTGAGCCTGTTTGGCTTTGACTTGCGCCCCTTGGATGCAAATGCTGCACTAACAGTGTTCCTGGTATCTGAGACAAGTTTTGGTAAAACAGTTTTGACAGCTAGGTAAGGCTGTATGCTTTAAGATTTAAAAGTCGGGTGACCGTGTTTGGCTTTGACTTGCGCCCCTAGGATGCAAATGCTGGAATAACACGGTTCCTAGTATCTAAGACATGTTTTGGTAAGTCGGTTTTGGCGGCCAGATGGGGCTATATGTTTTAAGATTTAATAGTTTGGTGAACCTGTTTGGCTTTGACTGGCGCCCCTAGGATGCAAATGCTGCATTAACAGGGTTCCTGGTATCTGAGACAAGTTTTGATAAATCAATTTTGGCGGCCAGATGGGGCTATATGTTTTAGGATTAAATAGTCGGATGAGCCTGTTTGGCTTTGACTTGCTGCCCTAGGCTGCACATGCCAGATTGGCGGGGCTCCTGAAATCTAAGACAAGTTTTGGTAAAACAGTTTTGACAGCTAGGTAAGGCTGTATGCTTTAAGATTAAATAGTCGGGTGAGCGTGTTTGGCCTTGACTTGCGCCCCTAGGATGCAAATGCTGGAATAACAGGGTTCCTGGTATCTAAGACAAGTTTTGGTAAATCAGTTTTGGCAGCTACGTAAGTCTGTATGTTTTAAGATTAAATTGTCGGGTGAGCCTGTTTGGCTTTGACTTGCTCCCCTAGGATGCAAATGCTGGATTAACAGAGTTCCTGGTATCTGAGACAAGTTTTGGTAAGGCAATTTTGAGTTCCAGGTGAGACTGAATGTATTCAGACTTAATAGTCGTTTGAGACTATTTGGCTTTGACTTTCTCCCCTAGGCGGCACATGCCAGATTGGCGGGGCTCCTGGAATCTAAGACAAGTTTTGGTAAAACAGTTTTGACAGCTACGTAAGTCTGTATGTTTTAAGATTAAACTGTAGGGGGAGCCTGTTTGGCTTTGACTTGCTCCCCTAGGCTCCACATGCCAGATTGGCTTGGCTCCTGGAATCTTAGACAAGGTTTGGTAAAACAGTTTTGACGGCTGGGCAAGACTGTATGTTTTAAGATTAAATAGTCGGTTGAGCCTGTTTGGCTTTGAGTTGCGCCCCTAGGATGCAAATGCTGGATAAACAGGGTTCCTGGTATTGGTAAGGCAATTTTGAGTTCCAGGTGAGGCTGAATGTGTTAAGACTTAATAGTCGGGTGAGACTATTTTGCTTTGAGTTGCTCCCCTAGGCTGCAAATGCTAGATTAACGAGGCTCCTGGTTTTTAAGGCAAGTTTTGGTAAAGCAGTTTTGACAGCTAGATTAAGATAAAAGATTAAATAGTCGGGTGAGCGTGTTTGGCTTTGACTTGCGCCCCTAGGATGCAAATGCTGGAATAACAGGGTTCCTGATATCTAAGACAAGTTTTCGTAAATCAGTGTTGGCGGCCAGATGGGGCTATATGTTTTAAGATTTAATAGTCGGATGAGCCTGTTTGGCTTTGACTTGCTCCCCTAGGATTCAAATGCTGGATTAACAGGGTTCCTGGTATCTGAAACAAGTTTTGGTAAGGCAATTTTGGGTTCCAGGTGATGCTGAATGTTTTCAGATTTAATAATCGGATGAGCCTGTTTGGCTTTGACTTGCTCCCCTAGGCTGCACATGCCAGATTGGCGGGGCTCCTGGAATCTAAGACAAGTTTTGGTAAAACAGTTTTGACAGCTACGTAAGTCTGTATTTTTTAAGGTTAAATAGTTGGGTGAGCCTGTTTGGCTTTGACTTGCGCCCCTAGGATGCAAATGCTGCATTAACAGTGTTCCTGGTATCTGAGACAAGTTTTGGTAAAACAGTTTTGACAGCTAGGTAAGGCTGTAGGCTTTAAGATTAAATAGTCGGGTGACCGTGGTTGGCTTTGACTTGCGCCCCTAGAATGCAAATGCTGGAATAGCAGGGTTCCTGGTATCTAAGACATGTTTTGGTAAGTCGGTTTTGGCGGCCAGATGGGGCTATATGTTTTAAGATTTAATAGTTGGGTGAGCCTGTTTGGCTTTGACTTGCGCCCCTAGGATGCAAATGCTGGAATAACAGGGTTCCTGGTATCTAAGACAAGTTTTCGTAAATCAGTTTTGGCGGCCAGATGGGGCTACATGTTTTAAGATTTAATAGTTGGGTGAGCCTGTTTGGCTTTGACTTGCGCCCCTAGGATGCAAATGCTGGATTAACAGGGTTCCTGGTATTTGAGACAAGTTTTGGTAAATCAGTTTTGGCGGCCAAGTGGGGCTATATGATTTAAAATTCAATAGTCGGGTGCGACTATTTGACTTTGACTTGCTCCCCTAGGATGCAAATGCTGGATTAACAGGGTTCCTGGTATCTGAGACAAGTTTTGGTAAGGCAATTTTGAGTTCCAGGTGAGACTGAATGTATTCAGACTTAATAGTCGTTTGAGACTATTTGGCTTTGACTTTCTCCCCTAGGCGGGACATGCCAGATTGGCGGGGCTCCTGGAATCTAAAAAAAAGTTTTGGTAAAACAGTTTTGGCAGCTACGTAAGTCTGTATGTTTTAGGATTAAACTGTCGGGGGAGCCTGTTTGGCTTTGACTTGCTCCCCTAGGCTCCACATGCCAGATTGGCTTGGCTCCTGGAATCTTAGACAAGGTTTGGTAAAACAGTTTTGACAGCTGGGCAAGACTGTATGTTTTAAGATTAAGTAGTCGGGTGAGCGTGTTTGGCTTTGACTTGCGCCCCTAGGATGCAAATGCTGGAATAACAGGGTTCCTGGTATGTATGACAAGTTTTGGTAAATCAGTTTTGGCGTCCAGATGAGGCTATATGTTTTAAGATTTCATAGTCGGGTGAGCCTGTTTGGCTTTGACTTGCGCCCCTTGGATGCAAATGCTGCACTAACAGTGTTCCTGGTATCTGAGACAAGTTTTGGTAAAACAGTTTTGACAGCTAGGTAAGGCTGTATGCTTTAAGATTTAAAAGTCGGGTGACCGTGTTTGGCTTTGACTTGCGCCCCTAGGATGCAAATGCTGGAATAACACGGTTCCTAGTATCTAAGACATGTTTTGGTAAGTCGGTTTTGGCGGCCAGATGGGGCTATATGTTTTAAGATTTAATAGTTTGGTGAACCTGTTTGGCTTTGACTGGCGCCCCTAGGATGCAAATGCTGCATTAACAGGGTTCCTGGTATCTGAGACAAGTTTTGATAAATCAATTTTGGCGGCCAGATGGGGCTATATGTTTTAGGATTAAATAGTCGGATGAGCCTGTTTGGCTTTGACTTGCTGCCCTAGGCTGCACATGCCAGATTGGCGGGGCTCCTGAAATCTAAGACAAGTTTTGGTAAAACAGTTTTGACAGCTAGGTAAGGCTGTATGCTTTAAGATTAAATAGTCGGGTGAGCGTGTTTGGCCTTGACTTGCGCCCCTAGGATGCAAATGCTGGAATAACAGGGTTCCTGGTATCTAAGACAAGTTTTGGTAAATCAGTTTTGGCAGCTACGTAAGTCTGTATGTTTTAAGATTAAATTGTCGGGTGAGCCTGTTTGGCTTTGACTTGCTCCCCTAGGATGCAAATGCTGGATTAACAGAGTTCCTGGTATCTGAGACAAGTTTTGGTAAGGCAATTTTGAGTTCCAGGTGAGACTGAATGTATTCAGACTTAATAGTCGTTTGAGACTATTTGGCTTTGACTTTCTCCCCTAGGCGGCACATGCCAGATTGGCGGGGCTCCTGGAATCTAAGACAAGTTTTGGTAAAACAGTTTTGACAGCTACGTAAGTCTGTATGTTTTAAGATTAAACTGTAGGGGGAGCCTGTTTGGCTTTGACTTGCTCCCCTAGGCTCCACATGCCAGATTGGCTTGGCTCCTGGAATCTTAGACAAGGTTTGGTAAAACAGTTTTGACGGCTGGGCAAGACTGTATGTTTTAAGATTAAATAGTCGGTTGAGCCTGTTTGGCTTTGAGTTGCGCCCCTAGGATGCAAATGCTGGATAAACAGGGTTCCTGGTATTGGTAAGGCAATTTTGAGTTCCAGGTGAGGCTGAATGTGTTAAGACTTAATAGTCGGGTGAGACTATTTTGCTTTGAGTTGCTCCCCTAGGCTGCAAATGCTAGATTAACGAGGCTCCTGGTTTTTAAGGCAAGTTTTGGTAAAGCAGTTTTGACAGCTAGATTAAGATAAAAGATTAAATAGTCGGGTGAGCGTGTTTGGCTTTGACTTGCGCCCCTAGGATGCAAATGCTGGAATAACAGGGTTCCTGATATCTAAGACAAGTTTTCGTAAATCAGTGTTGGCGGCCAGATGGGGCTATATGTTTTAAGATTTAATAGTCGGATGAGCCTGTTTGGCTTTGACTTGCTCCCCTAGGATTCAAATGCTGGATTAACAGGGTTCCTGGTATCTGAAACAAGTTTTGGTAAGGCAATTTTGGGTTCCAGGTGATGCTGAATGTTTTCAGATTTAATAATCGGATGAGCCTGTTTGGCTTTGACTTGCTCCCCTAGGCTGCACATGCCAGATTGGCGGGGCTCCTGGAATCTAAGACAAGTTTTGGTAAAACAGTTTTGACAGCTACGTAAGTCTGTATTTTTTAAGGTTAAATAGTTGGGTGAGCCTGTTTGGCTTTGACTTGCGCCCCTAGGATGCAAATGCTGCATTAACAGTGTTCCTGGTATCTGAGACAAGTTTTGGTAAAACAGTTTTGACAGCTAGGTAAGGCTGTAGGCTTTAAGATTAAATAGTCGGGTGACCGTGGTTGGCTTTGACTTGCGCCCCTAGAATGCAAATGCTGGAATAGCAGGGTTCCTGGTATCTAAGACATGTTTTGGTAAGTCGGTTTTGGCGGCCAGATGGGGCTATATGTTTTAAGATTTAATAGTTGGGTGAGCCTGTTTGGCTTTGACTTGCGCCCCTAGGATGCAAATGCTGGAATAACAGGGTTCCTGGTATCTAAGACAAGTTTTCGTAAATCAGTTTTGGCGGCCAGATGGGGCTACATGTTTTAAGATTTAATAGTTGGGTGAGCCTGTTTGGCTTTGACTTGCGCCCCTAGGATGCAAATGCTGGATTAACAGGGTTCCTGGTATTTGAGACAAGTTTTGGTAAATCAGTTTTGGCGGCCAAGTGGGGCTATATGATTTAAAATTCAATAGTCGGGTGCGACTATTTGACTTTGACTTGCTCCCCTAGGATGCAAATGCTGGATTAACAGGGTTCCTGGTATCTGAGACAAGTTTTGGTAAGGCAATTTTGAGTTCCAGGTGAGACTGAATGTATTCAGACTTAATAGTCGTTTGAGACTATTTGGCTTTGACTTTCTCCCCTAGGCGGGACATGCCAGATTGGCGGGGCTCCTGGAATCTAAAAAAAAGTTTTGGTAAAACAGTTTTGGCAGCTACGTAAGTCTGTATGTTTTAGGATTAAACTGTCGGGGGAGCCTGTTTGGCTTTGACTTGCTCCCCTAGGCTCCACATGCCAGATTGGCTTGGCTCCTGGAATCTTAGACAAGGTTTGGTAAAACAGTTTTGACAGCTGGGCAAGACTGTATGTTTTAAGATTAAGTAGTCGGGTGAGCGTGTTTGGCTTTGACTTGCGCCCCTAGGATGCAAATGCTGGAATAACAGGGTTCCTGGTATGTATGACAAGTTTTGGTAAATCAGTTTTGGCGTCCAGATGAGGCTATATGTTTTAAGATTTCATAGTCGGGTGAGCCTGTTTGGCTTTGACTTGCGCCCCTTGGATGCAAATGCTGCACTAACAGTGTTCCTGGTATCTGAGACAAGTTTTGGTAAAACAGTTTTGACAGCTAGGTAAGGCTGTATGCTTTAAGATTTAAAAGTCGGGTGACCGTGTTTGGCTTTGACTTGCGCCCCTAGGATGCAAATGCTGGAATAACACGGTTCCTAGTATCTAAGACATGTTTTGGTAAGTCGGTTTTGGCGGCCAGATGGGGCTATATGTTTTAAGATTTAATAGTTTGGTGAACCTGTTTGGCTTTGACTGGCGCCCCTAGGATGCAAATGCTGCATTAACAGGGTTCCTGGTATCTGAGACAAGTTTTGATAAATCAATTTTGGCGGCCAGATGGGGCTATATGTTTTAGGATTAAATAGTCGGATGAGCCTGTTTGGCTTTGACTTGCTGCCCTAGGCTGCACATGCCAGATTGGCGGGGCTCCTGAAATCTAAGACAAGTTTTGGTAAAACAGTTTTGACAGCTAGGTAAGGCTGTATGCTTTAAGATTAAATAGTCGGGTGAGCGTGTTTGGCCTTGACTTGCGCCCCTAGGATGCAAATGCTGGAATAACAGGGTTCCTGGTATCTAAGACAAGTTTTGGTAAATCAGTTTTGGCAGCTACGTAAGTCTGTATGTTTTAAGATTAAATTGTCGGGTGAGCCTGTTTGGCTTTGACTTGCTCCCCTAGGATGCAAATGCTGGATTAACAGAGTTCCTGGTATCTGAGACAAGTTTTGGTAAGGCAATTTTGAGTTCCAGGTGAGACTGAATGTATTCAGACTTAATAGTCGTTTGAGACTATTTGGCTTTGACTTTCTCCCCTAGGCGGCACATGCCAGATTGGCGGGGCTCCTGGAATCTAAGACAAGTTTTGGTAAAACAGTTTTGACAGCTACGTAAGTCTGTATGTTTTAAGATTAAACTGTAGGGGGAGCCTGTTTGGCTTTGACTTGCTCCCCTAGGCTCCACATGCCAGATTGGCTTGGCTCCTGGAATCTTAGACAAGGTTTGGTAAAACAGTTTTGACGGCTGGGCAAGACTGTATGTTTTAAGATTAAATAGTCGGTTGAGCCTGTTTGGCTTTGAGTTGCGCCCCTAGGATGCAAATGCTGGATAAACAGGGTTCCTGGTATTGGTAAGGCAATTTTGAGTTCCAGGTGAGGCTGAATGTGTTAAGACTTAATAGTCGGGTGAGACTATTTTGCTTTGAGTTGCTCCCCTAGGCTGCAAATGCTAGATTAACGAGGCTCCTGGTTTTTAAGGCAAGTTTTGGTAAAGCAGTTTTGACAGCTAGATTAAGATAAAAGATTAAATAGTCGGGTGAGCGTGTTTGGCTTTGACTTGCTCCCCTAGGATGCAAATGCTGGATTAACAGAGTTCCTGGTATCTGAGACAAGTTTTGGTAAGGCAATTTTGAGTTCCAGGTGAGACTGAATGTATTCAGACTTAATAGTCGTTTGAGACTATTTGGCTTTGACTTTCTCCCCTAGGCGGCACATGCCAGATTGGCGGGACTCCTGGAATCTAATAAAAGTTTTGGTAAAACAGTTTTGGCAGCTACGTAATTCTGTATGTTTTAGGATTAAACTGTAGGGGGAGCCTGTTTGGCTTTGACTTGCTCCCCTAGGCTCCACATGCCAGATTGGCTTGGCTCCTGGAATCTTAGACAAGGTTTGGTAAAACAGTTTTGACGGCTGGGCAAGACTGTATGTTTTAAGATTAAATAGTCGGTTGAGCCTGTTTGGCTTTGAGTTGCGCCCCTAGGATGCAAATGCTGGATAAACAGGGTTCCTGGTATTGGTAAGGCAATTTTGAGTTCCAGGTGAGGCTGAATGTGTTAAGACTTAATAGTCGGGTGAGACTATTTTGCTTTGAGTTGCTCCCCTAGCCTGCAAATGCTAGATTAACGAGGCTCCTGGTTTTTAAGGCAAGTTTTGGTAAAGCAGTTTTGGCAGCTACGTAAGTCTGTATGTTTTAAGATTAAATTGTCGGGTGTACCTGTTTGTCTTTGACTTGCTCCCCTAGGCTCCACATGCCAGATTGGCGGGACTCCTGGAATCTAAGACAAGTTTTGGTAAAACAGTTTTGACAGCTAGGTAAGGCTGTATGCTTTAAGATTAAATAGTCGGGTGAGTGTGTTTGGCTTTGACTTGCGCCCCTAGGATGCAAATGCTGGAATAACAGGGTTCCTGGTATCTAAGACATGTTTTGGTAAGTCCGTATTTGGCGGTCAGATGGGGCTATATGTTTTAAGATTTAATAGTTTGGTGAGCCTGTTTGGCTTTGACTTGCGCCCCTAGGATGCAAATGCTGGATTAACAGTGTTCCTGGTATCTGAGACAAGTTTTGGTAGAACAGTTTTGACAGCTAGGTAAGGCTGTATGCTTTAAGATTAAATAGTCGGGTGAGCGTGTTTGGCTTTGACTTGCGCCCCTAGGATGCAAATGCTGGAATAACAGGGTTCCTGGTATCTAAGACATGTTTTGGGAAGTCCGTTTTTGGCGGCCAGATGGGGCTGTATGTTTTAAGATTTAATAGTTTGGTGAGCCTGTTTGGCTTTGACTTGCGCCCCTAGGATGCAAATGCTGGATTAACAGTGTTCCTGGTATCTGAGACAAGTTTTGGTAGAACAGTTTTGACAGCTAGGTAAGGCTGTATGCTTTAAGATTAAATAGTCGGGTGAGCCTGTTTGGCTTTGACTTGCGCCCCTAGGATGCAATTGCTGGATTAACAGGGTTCCTGGTATCTGAGACAAGTTTTGGTAAGGCAATTTTGAGTTCCAGGTGTGGCTGAATGAGTTAAAATTTAATAGTCGGGTGAGGCTTTTTGGCTTTGTTTTGCTCCCCTAGGCTGCAAATGCTAGATTAACAGGGTTCCTGGTATCTGAGACAAGTTTTGGTAAATCAGTCTTGGCGGCCAGATGGGGCTATGTGTCTTAAGATTTAATAGTTTGGTGAGCCTGTTTGGCTTTGACTTGCGCCCCTAGGATGCAAATGCTGGAATAACAGGGTTCCTGGTATCTGAGACAAGTTTAGGTAAATCAGTTTTGGCGGCCAGATGGGGCTATATGTTTTAAGATTTAATAGTTGGGTGAGCCTGTTTGGCTTTGACTTGCGCCCCTAGGATGCAAATGCTGCATTAACAGTGTTCCTGGTATCTGAGACAAGTTTTGGTAAGGCAATTTTGAGTTCCAGGTGTGGCTGAATGAGTTAAAATTTAATAGTCGGGTGAGGCTATTTGGCTTTGTTTTGCTCCCCTAGGATGCAAATGCTGGAATAACAGGGTTCCTGGTATCTAAGACATGTTTTGGTAAGTCCGTTTTTGGCGGCCAGATGGGGCTATATGTTTTAAGATTTAATAGTTTGGTGAGCCTGTTTGGCTTTGACTTGCGCCCCTAGGATGCAAATGCTGGATTTACAGGGTACCTGGTATCTGACACAAGTTTTGGTAAGGCAATTTTGAGTTCCAGGTGTGGCTGAATGAGTTAAAATTTAATAGTCGGGTGAGGCTATTTGGCTTTGTTTTGCTCCCCTAGGATGCAAATGCTGGAATAACAGGGTTCCTGGTATCTACGACATGTTTTGGTAAGTCCGTTTTTGGCGGCCAGATGGGGCTATATGTTTTAAGATTTAATAGTTTGGTGAGCCTGTTTGGCTTTGACTTGCGCCCCTAGGATGCAAATGCTGGATTAACAGGGTTCCTGGTATCTGAGACAAGTTTTGGTAAGGCAATTTTGAGTTCCAGGTGTGGCTGAATGAGTTAAAATTTAATAGTCGGGTGAGGCTATTTGGCTTTGTTTTGCTCCCCTAGGATGCAAATGCTGGAATAACAGGGTTCCTGGTATCTAAGACATGTTTTGGTAAGTCCGTTTTTGGCGGCCAGATGGGGCTATATGTTTTAAGATTTAATAGTTTGGTGAGCCTGTTTGGCTTTGACTTGCGCCCCTAGGATGCAAATGCTGGATTTACAGGGTACCTGGTATATGAGACAAGTTTTGGTAAGGCAATTTTGAGTTCCAGGTGTGGCTGAATGAGTTAAAATTTAAAAGTCGGGTGAAGCTATTTGGCTTTGTTTTGCGCCCTTAGGATGCAAATGCTGGAATAACAGGGTTCCTGGTATCTAAGACATGTTTTGGTAAGTCCGTTTTTGGCGGCCAGATGGGGCTATATGTTTTAAGATTTAATAGTTTGGTGAGCCTGTTTGGCTTTGACTTGCGCCCCTAGGATGCAAATGCTGGATTAACAGGGTTCCTGGTATCTGAGACAAGTTTTGGTAAGGCAATTTTGAGTTCCAGGTGTGGCTGAATGAGTTAAAATTTAATAGTCGTTTGAGACTATGTGGCTTTGACTTTCTCCCCTAGGCGGCACATGCCAGATAGGCGGGGCTCCTGGAATCTAATAAAAGTTTTGGTAAAACAGTTTTGACAGCTACGTAAGTCTGTATGTTTTAAGATTAAACTGTCGGGGGAGCCTGTTTGGCTTTGACTTGCTCCCCTAGGCTCCACATGCCAGATTGGCTTGGCTCCTGGAATCTTAGACAAGGTTTGGTAAAACAGTTTTGACAGCTGGGCAAGACTGTATGTTTTAAGATTAAATAGTCGGGTGAGCGTGTTTGGCTTTGACTTGCGCCCCTAGGATGCAAATGCTGGAATAACAGGGTTCCTGGTATGTATGACAAGTTTTGGTAAATCAGTTTTGGCGTCCAGATGAGGCTATATGTTTTAAGATTTCATAGTCGGGTGAGCCTGTTTGGCTTTGACTTGCGCCCCTTGGATGCAAATGCTGCACTAACAGTGTTCCTGGTATCTGAGACAAGTTTTGGTAAAACAGTTTTGACAGCTAGGTAAGGCTGTATGCTTTAAGATTTAAAAGTCGGGTGACCGTGTTTGGCTTTGACTTGCGCCCCTAGGATGCAAATGCTGGAATAACACGGTTCCTAGTATCTAAGACATGTTTTGGTAAGTCGGTTTTGGCGGCCAGATGGGGCTATATGTTTTAAGATTTAATAGTTTGGTGAACCTGTTTGGCTTTGACTGGCGCCCCTAGGATGCAAATGCTGGATTAACAGGGTTCCTGGTATCTGAGACAAGTTTTGGTAAATCAGTTTTGCCAGCTACGTAAGTCTGTATGTTCTAAGATTAAATTGTCGGGTGAGCCTGTTTGGCTTTGACTTGCTCCCCTAGGCTGCACATGCCAGATTGGCGGGGCTCCTGGAATCTAAGACAAGTTTTGGTAAAACCGTTTTGACAGCTAGATAAGATTAAAGATTAAATAGTCGGGTGAGCGTGTTTGGGTTTGACTTGCTCCCCTAGGATGCAAATGCTGGATTAACAGGGTTCCTGGTATCTGAGACAAGTTTTGGTAAGGCAATTTTGAGTTCCAGGTGAGACTGAATGTATTCAGACTTAATAGTCGTTTGAGACTATTTGGCTTTGACTTTCTCCCCTAGGCGGCACATGCCAGATTGGCGGGGCTCCTGGAATCTAAGACAAGTTTTGGTAAAACAGTTTTGACAGCTACGTAAGTCTGTATGTTTTAAGATTAAACTGTAGGGGGAGCCTGTTTGGCTTTGACTTGCTCCCCTAGGCTCCACATGCCAGATTGGCTTGGCTCCTGGAATCTTAGACAAGGTTTGGTAAAACAGTTTTGACGGCTGGGCAAGACTGTATGTTTTAAGATTAAATAGTCGGTTGAGCCTGTTTGGCTTTGAGATTCGCCCCTAGGATGCAAATGCTGGATAAACAGGGTTCCTGGTATTGGTAAGGCAATTTTGAGTTCCAGGTGAGGCTGAATGTGTTAAGACTTAATAGTCGGGTGAGACTATTTTGCTTTGAGTTGCTCCCCTAGGCTGCAAATGCTAGATTAACAAGGCTCCTGGTTTTAGGGCAAGTTTTGGTAAAGCAGTTTTGGCAGCTACGTAAGCGTGTATGTTTTAAGATTAAATTGTCGGGTGTACCTGTTTGTCTTTGACTTGCGCCCCTAGGATGCAAATGCTGCATTAACAGTGTTCCTGGTATCTGAGACAAGTTTTGGTAGAACAGTTTTGACAGCTAAGTAAGGCTGTATGCTTTAAGATTAAATAGTCGGGTGAGCGTGTTTGGCTTTGACTTGCTCCCCTAGGATGCAAATGCTGGATTAACAGGGTTCCTGGTATCTGAGACAAGTTTTGGTAAGGCAATTTTGAGTTCCAGGTGTGGCTGAATGAGTTAAAATTTAATAGTCGGGTGAGGCTATTTGGCTTTGTTTTGCTCCCCTAGGCTGCAAATGCTAGATTAACAAGGCTCCTGGTTTTAAGGCAAGTTTTGGTAAAGCAGTTTTGGCAGCTACGTAAGTGTGTATGTTTTAAGATTAAATTGTCGGGTGTACCTGTTTGTCTTTGACTTGCTCCCCTAGGCTCCACATGCCAGATTGGCGGGACCCCTGGAATCTAAGACAAGTTTTGGTAAAACAGTTTTGACAGCTAGGTAAGGCTGTATGCTTTAAGATTAAATAGTCGGGTGAGAGTGTTTGGCTTTGACTTGCGCCCCTAGGATGCAAATGCTGGAATAACAGGGTTCCTGGTATCTAAGACATGTTTTGGTAAGTCCGTTTTTGGCAGCCAGATGGGGCTATATGTTTTAAGATTTAATAGTTTGATGAGCCTGTTTGGCTTTGACTTGCGCCCCTAGGATGCAAATGCTGGATTAACAGGGTTCCTGGTATCTGAGACAAGTTTTGGTAAGGCAATTTTGAGTTCCAGGTGTGGCTGAATGAGTTAAAATTTAATAGTCGGGTGAGGCTACTTGGCTTTGTTTTGCTCCCCTAGGCTACAAATGCTAGATTAACAGGGTTCCTGGTATCTGAGACAAGTTTTGGTAAATCAGTTTTGGCGGCCAGATGGGGCTATATGTTTTAGGATTAAATAGTCGGATGATCCTGTTTGGCTTTGACTTGCTCCCCTAGGCTGCACATGCCAGATTGGCGGGGCTCCTGGAATCTAAGACAAGTTTTGGTAAAACAGTTTTGACAGCTAGGTAAGGCTGTATGTTTTAAGAATAAATAGACGGTTGAGCCTGTTTGGCTTTGAGTTGCGCCCCTAGGCTCCACATGCCAGATTGGCTTGACTCCTGGAATCTAAGACAAGTTTTGGTAAAACAGTTTTGACAGCTAGATAAGATTAAAGATTAAATAGTCGGGTGAGCGTGTTTGGCTTTGACTTGCTCCCCTAGGATGCAAATGCTGGATTAACAGGGTTCCTGGTATCTGAGACAAGTTTTGGTAAGGCAATTTTGAGTTCCAGGTGAGACTGAATGTATTCAGACTTATTAGTCGTTTGAGACTATTTGGCTTTGACTTTCTCCCCTAGGCGGCACATGCCAGATTGGCGGGGCTCCTGGAATCTAATAAAAGTTTTGGTAAAACAGTTTTGACAGCTACGTAAGTCTGTATGTTTTAAGATTAAACTGTAGGGGGAGCCAGTTTGGCTTTGACTTGCTCCCCTAGGCTCCACATGCCAGATTGGCTTGACTCCTGGAATCTTAGACAAGGTTTGGTAAAACAGTTTTGACCGCTAGGCAAGACTGTATGTTTTAAGATTAAATAGTCGGTTGAGCCTGTTTGGCTTTGAGTTGCGCCCCTAGGATGCAAATGCTGGATAAACAGGGTTCCTGGTATCTAAGACATGTTTTGGTAAGTCCGTTTTTGGCGGCCAGATGGGGCTTTATGTTTTCAGATTTAATAGTTTGGTGAGCCTGTTTGGCTTTGACTTGTGCCCCTAGGATGCAAATGCTGGATTAACAGGGTTCCTGGTATCTGAGACAAGTTTTGGTAAGGCAATTTTGAGTTCCAGGTGTGGCTGAATGAGTTAAAATTTAATAGTCAGGTGAGGCTATTTGGCTTTGTTTTGCTCCCCTAGGCTGCAAATGCTAGATTAACAGGGTTCCTGGTATCTGAGACAAGTTTTGGTAAATCAGTTTTGGCGGCCAGATGGGGCTATATGTTTTAGGATTAAATAGTCGGATGATCCTGTTTGGCTTTGACTTGCTCCCCTAGGCTGCACATGCCAGATTGGCGGGGCTCCTGGAATCTAAGACAAGTTTTGGTAAAACAGTTTTGACAGCTAGGTAAGGCTGTATGCTTTAAGATTAAATAGTCGGGTGAGCGTGTTTGGCCTTGACTTGCGCCCCTAGGATGCAAATGCTGGAATAACAGGGTTCCTGGTATCTAAGACAAGTTTTGGTAAATCAGTTTTGGCAGCTACGTAAGTCTGTATATTTTAAGATTAAATTGTCTGGTGAGCCTGTTTGGCTTTGACTTGCTCCCCTAGGCTGCACATGCCAGATTTTCGGGGCTCCTGGAATCTAAGACAAGTTTTGGTAAAACAGTTTTGACAGCTAGGTAAGGCTGTATGTTTTAAGATTAAATAGTCGGTTGAGCCTGTTTGGCTTTGAGTTGCGCCCCTAGGATGCAAATGCTGGATTAACAGGGTTCCTGGTATCTGAGACAAGTTTTGGTAAGGCAATTTTGAGTTCCAGGTGAGACTGAATGTATTCAGACTTAATAGTCGTTTGAGACTATTTGGCTTTGACTTTCTCCCCTAGGCGGCACATGCCAGATTGGCGGGGCTCCTGGAATCTAATAAAAGTTTTGGTAAAACAGTTTTGACAGCTACGTAAGTCTGTATGTTTTAAGATTAAACTGTAGGGGGAGCCAGTTTGGCTTTGACTTGCTCCCCTAGGCTGCACATGCCAGATTGGCGGGGCTCCTGGAATCTAAGACAAGTTTTGGTAAAACAGTTTTGACAGCTAGGTAAGGCTGTATGCTTTAAGATTAAATAGTCGGGTGAGCGTGTTTGGCTTTGACTTGCGCCCCTAGGATGCAAATGCTGGAATAACAGGGTTCCTGGTATCTAAGACAAGTTTTGGTAAATCAGTTTTGGCAGCTACGTAAGTCTGTATGTTTTAAGATTAAATTGTCGGGTGAGCCTGTTTGGCTTTGACTTGCTCCCCTAGGCTGCACATGCCAGATTGGCGGGGCTCCTGGAATCTAAGACAAGTTTTGGTAAAACAGTTTTGACAGCTAGGTAAGGCTGTATGCTTTAAGATTAAATAGTCGGGTGAGCGTGTGTGGCTTTGACTAGCGCCCCTAGGATGCAAATGCTGGAATAACAGGGTTCCTGGTATCTAAGACAAGTTTTGGTAAATCAGTTTTGGCAGCTACGTAAGTCTGTATATTTTAAGATTAAATTGTCTGGTGAGCCTGTTTGTCTTTGACTTGCTCCCCTAGGCTGCACATGCCAGATTGGCGGGGCTCCTGGAATCTAAGACAAGTTTTGGTAAAACAGTTTTGACAGCTAGGTAAGGCTGTATGTTTTAAGATTAAATAGTCGGTTGAGCCTGTTTGGCTTTCACTTGCGCCCCTACGATGCAAATGCTGGATTAGCAGGGTTCCTGGTATGTGAGACAAGTTTTGGAAAGGCAATTTTGAGTTCCAGGTGAGGCTGAATGTGTTAAGACTTAATAGTCGGGTGAGACGATTTTGCTTTGAGTTGCTCCCCTAGGCTGCAAATGCAAGATTAACGAGGCTCCTGGTTTTTAAGGCAAGTTTTGGTAAAGCAGTTTTGGCAGCTACGTAAGTCTGTATGTTTTAAGATTAAATTGTCGGGTGAGCCTGTTTGTCTTTGACTTGCTCCCCTAGGCTCCACATGCCAGATTGGCGGGACTCCTTTTAAGACAAGTTTTGGTAAAACAGTTTTGACAGCTAGGTAAGGCTGTATGCTTTAAGATTAAATAGTCGGGTGAGCGTGTTTGGCTTTGACTTGCGCCCCTAGGATGCAAATGCTGGAATAACAGGGTTCCTGATATCTAAGACATGTTTTGGTAAGTCCGTTTTTGGCGGCCAGATGGGGCAGTATGTTTTAAGATTTAATAGTTTGGTGAGCCTGTTTGGCTTTGACTTGCGCCCCTAGGATGCAAATGCTGGATAAACAGGGTTCCTGGTATCTAAGACATGTTTTGGTAAGTCCGTTTTTGGCGGCCAGATGGGGCTATATGTTTTCAGATTTAATAGTTTGGTGAGCCTGTTTGGCTTTGACTTGCGCCCCTAGGATGCAAATGCTGGATTAACAGGGTTCCTGGTATCTGAGACAAGTTTTGGTAAGGCAATTTTGAGTTCCAGGTGTGGCTGAATGAGTTAAAATTTAATAGTCAGGTGAGGCTATTTGGCTTTGTTTTGCTCCCCTAGGCTGCAAATGCTAGATTAACAGGGTTCCTGGTATCTGAGACAAGTTTTGGTAAATCAGTTTTGGCGGCCAGATGGGGCTATATGTTTTAAGATTAATAGTTGGGTTAGCCTGTTTGGCTTTGACTTGCGCCCCTAGGATGCAAATGCGGCATTAACAGTGTTCCTGGTATCTGAGACAAGTTTTCGTAGAACAGTTTTGACAGCTAAGTAAGGCTGTATGCTTTAAGATTAAATAGTCGGGTGAGCGTGTTTGGCTTTGACTTGCTCCCCTAGGATGCAAATGCTGGATTAACAGGGTTCCTGGTATCTGAGACAAGTTTTGGTAAGGCAATTTTGAGTTCCAGGTGAGACTGAATGTATTCAGACTTAATAGTCGTTTGAGACTATTTGGCTTTGACGTTCTCCCCTAGGCGGCACATGCCAGATTGGCGGGCCTCCTGGAATCTAATAAAAGTTTTGGTAAAACAGTTTTGACAGCTACGTAAGTCTGTATGTTTTAAGATTAAACTGTAGGGGGAGCCAGTTTGGCTTTGACTTGCTCCCCTAGGCTCCACATGCCAGATTGGCTTGACTCCTGGAATCTTAGACAAGGTTTGGTAAAACAGTTTTGACCGCTGGGCAAGACTGTATGTTTTAAGATTAAATAGTCGGTTGAGCCTGTTTGGCTTTGAGTTGCGCCCCTAGGATGCAAATGCTGGATAAACAGGGTTCCTGGTATTGGTAAGGCAATTTTGAGTTCCAGGTGAGGCTGAATGTGTTAAGACTTAATAGTCGGGTGAGACTATTTTGCTTTGAGTTGCTCCCCTAGGCTGCAAATGCTAGATTAACGAGGCTCCTGGTTTTTAAGGCAAGTTTTGGTAAAGCAGTTTTGGCAGCTACGTAAGTCTGTATGTTTTAAGATTAAACTGTCGGGTGAGCCTGTTTGTCTTTGACTTGCTCCCCTAGCCTCCACATGCCAGATTTACGGGACTCCTGGAATCTAAGACAAGTTTTGGTAAAACAGTTTTGACAGCTAGGTAAGGCTGTATGCTTTAAGATTAAATAGTCGGGTGAGCGTGTTTGGCTTTGACTTGCGCCCCTAGGATGCAAATGCTGGAATAACAGGGTTCCTGGTATCTAAGACATGTTTTGGTAAGTCCTTTTTTGGCGGCCAGATGGGGCATTATGTTTTAAGATTTAATAGTTTGGTGAGCCTGTTTGGCTTTGACTTGCGCCCCTAGGATGCAAATGCTGGATAAACAGGGTTCTTGGTATCTGAGACAAGTTTTGGTAAGGCAATTTTGAGTTCCAGGTGTGGCTGAATGAGTTAAAATTTAATAGTCAGGTGAGGCTATTTGGCTTTGTTTTGCTCCCCTTGGCTGCAAATGCTAGATTAACAGGGTTCCTGGTATCTGAGACAAGTTTTGGTAAATCAGTTTTGGCGGCCAGATGGGGCTATATGTTTTAAGATTAATAGTTGGGTGAGCCTGTTTGGCTTTGACTTGCGCCCCTAGGATGCAAATGCTGCATTAACAGTGTTCCTGGTATCTGAGACAAGTTTTGGTAGAACAGTTTTGACAGCTAAGTAAGGCTGTATGCTTTAAGATTAAATAGTCGGGTGAGCGTGTTTGGCTTTGACTTGCGCCCCTAGGATGCAAATGCTGGAATAACAGGGTTCCTGGTATCTAAGACAAGTTTTGGTAAATCAGTTTTGGCAGCTACGTAGGTCTGTATGTTTTAAGATTAAATTGTCGGGTGAGCCTGTTTGGCTTTGACTTGCGCCCCTAGGATGCAAATGCTGCATTAACAGTGTTCCTGGTATCTGAGACAAGTTTTGGTAGAACAGTTTTGACAGCTAAGTAAGGCTGTATGCTTTTACATTAAATAGTCGGGTGAGCGTGTTTGGCTTTGACTTGCTCCCCTAGGATGCAAATGCTGGATTAACAGGGTTCCTGGTATCTGAGACAAGTTTTGGTAAGGCAATTTTGAGTTCCAGGTGAGACTGAATGTATTCAGACTTAATAGTCGTTTGAGACTATTTGGCTTTGACTTTCTCCCCTAGGCGGCACATGCCAGATTGGCGGGGCTCCTGGAATCTATTAAAAGTTTTGGTAAAACAGTTTTGACAGCTACGTAAGTCTGTATGTTTTAAGATTAAACTGAAGGGGGAGCCTGTTTGGCTTTGACTTGTTCCCCTAGGCTCCACATGCCAGATTGGCTTGGCTCCTGGAATCTTAGACAAGGTTTGGTAAAACAGTTTTGACCGCTGGGCAAGACTGTATGTTTTGAGATTAAATAGTCGGTTAAGCCTGTTTGGCTTTGAGTTGCGCCCCTAGGATGCGAATGCTGGATAAACAGGGTTCCTGGTATTGGTAAGGCAATTTTTAGTTCCAGGTGAGGCTGAATGTGTTAAGACTTAATAGTCGGGTGAGACTATTTTGCTTTGAGTTGCTCCCCTAGGCTGCAAATGCTAGATTAACGAGGCTCCTGGTTTTTAAGGCAAGTTTTGGTAAAGCAGTTTTGGCAGCTACGTAAGTCTGTATGTTTTAAGATTAAATTGTCGGGAGAGCCTGTTTGTCTTTGACTTGCTCCCCTAGGCTCCACATGTCAGATTGGCGGGACTCCTTTTAAGACAAGTTTTGGTAAAACAGTTTTGACAGCTAGGTAAGGCTGTATGCTTTAAGATTAAATAGTCGGGTGAGCGTGTTTGGCTTTGACTTGCGCCCCTAGGATGCAAATGCTGGAATAACAGGGTTCCTGGTATCTAAGACATGTTTTGGTAAGTCCTTTTTTGGCGGCCAGATGGGGCATTATGTTTTAAGATTTAATAGTTTGGTGAGCCTGTTTGGCTTTGACTTGCGCCCCTAGGATGCAAATGCTGGATTAACAGGGTTCCTGGTATCTGAGACAAGTTTTGGTAAGGCAATTTTGAGTTCCAGGTGTGGCTGAATGAGTTAAAATTTAATAGTCGGGTGAGGCTATTTGGCTTTGTTTTGCTCCCCTAGGCTGCAAATGCTAGATTAACAGGGTTCCTGGTATCTGAGACAAGTTTTGGTAACTCAGTTTTGGCGGCCAGATAGGGCTATATGATTTAAGATTTAATAGTTGGTTGAGCCTGTTTGGCTTTGACTTGCGCCCCTAGGATGCAAATGCTGGAATAACAGGGTTCCTGGTATCTAAGACATGTTTTGGTAAGTCCATTTTTGGCGGCCAGATGGGGCTATATGTTTTAAGATTTAATAGTTTGCTGAGCCTGTTTGGCTTTGACTTGCGCCCCTAGGATGCAAATGCTGGATTAACAGGGTTCCTGGTATTGGTAAGGCAATTTTGAGTTCCAGGTGAGGCTGAATGTGTTAAGACTTAATAGTCGGGTGAGACTATTTTGCTTTGAGTTGCTCCCCTAGGCTGCAAATGCTAGATTAACGAGGCTCCTGGTTTTTAAGGCAAGTTTTGGTAAAGCAGTTTTGGCAGCTACGTAAGTCTGTATGTTTTAAGATTAAACTGTCGGGTGAGCCTGTTTGTCTTTGACTTGCTCCCCTAGCCTCCACATGCCAGATTTACGGGACTCCTGGAATCTAAGACAAGTTTTGGTAAAACAGTTTTGACAGCTAGGTAAGGCTGTATGCTTTAAGATTAAATAGTCGGGTGAGCGTGTTTGGCTTTGACTTGCGCCCCTAGGATGCAAATGCTGGAATAACAGGGTTCCTGGTATCTAAGACATGTTTTGGTAAGTCCTTTTTTGGCGGCCAGATGGGGCATTATGTTTTAAGATTTAATAGTTTGGTGAGCCTGTTTGGCTTTGACTTGCGCCCCTAGGATGCAAATGCTGGATAAACAGGGTTCTTGGTATCTGAGACAAGTTTTGGTAAGGCAATTTTGAGTTCCAGGTGTGGCTGAATGAGTTAAAATTTAATAGTCAGGTGAGGCTATTTGGCTTTGTTTTGCTCCCCTTGGCTGCAAATGCTAGATTAACAGGGTTCCTGGTATCTGAGACAAGTTTTGGTAAATCAGTTTTGGCGGCCAGATGGGGCTATATGTTTTAAGATTAATAGTTGGGTGAGCCTGTTTGGCTTTGACTTGCGCCCCTAGGATGCAAATGCTGCATTAACAGTGTTCCTGGTATCTGAGACAAGTTTTGGTAGAACAGTTTTGACAGCTAAGTAAGGCTGTATGCTTTAAGATTAAATAGTCGGGTGAGCGTGTTTGGCTTTGACTTGCGCCCCTAGGATGCAAATGCTGGAATAACAGGGTTCCTGGTATCTAAGACAAGTTTTGGTAAATCAGTTTTGGCAGCTACGTAGGTCTGTATGTTTTAAGATTAAATTGTCGGGTGAGCCTGTTTGGCTTTGACTTGCGCCCCTAGGATGCAAATGCTGCATTAACAGTGTTCCTGGTATCTGAGACAAGTTTTGGTAGAACAGTTTTGACAGCTAAGTAAGGCTGTATGCTTTTACATTAAATAGTCGGGTGAGCGTGTTTGGCTTTGACTTGCTCCCCTAGGATGCAAATGCTGGATTAACAGGGTTCCTGGTATCTGAGACAAGTTTTGGTAAGGCAATTTTGAGTTCCAGGTGAGACTGAATGTATTCAGACTTAATAGTCGTTTGAGACTATTTGGCTTTGACTTTCTCCCCTAGGCGGCACATGCCAGATTGGCGGGGCTCCTGAAATCTATTAAAAGTTTTGGTAAAACAGTTTTGACAGCTACGTAAGTCTGTATGTTTTAAGATTAAACTGAAGGGGGAGCCTGTTTGGCTTTGACTTGTTCCCCTAGGCTCCACATGCCAGATTGGCTTGGCTCCTGGAATCTTAGACAAGGTTTGGTAAAACAGTTTTGACCGCTGGGCAAGACTGTATGTTTTGAGATTAAATAGTCGGTTAAGCCTGTTTGGCTTTGAGTTGCGCCCCTAGGATGCGAATGCTGGATAAACAGGGTTCCTGGTATTGGTAAGGCAATTTTTAGTTCCAGGTGAGGCTGAATGTGTTAAGACTTAATAGTCGGGTGAGACTATTTTGCTTTGAGTTGCTCCCCTAGGCTGCAAATGCTAGATTAACGAGGCTCCTGGTTTTTAAGGCAAGTTTTGGTAAAGCAGTTTTGGCAGCTACGTAAGTCTGTATGTTTTAAGATTAAATTGTCGGGAGAGCCTGTTTGTCTTTGACTTGCTCCCCTAGGCTCCACATGTCAGATTGGCGGGACTCCTTTTAAGACAAGTTTTGGTAAAACAGTTTTGACAGCTAGGTAAGGCTGTATGCTTTAAGATTAAATAGTCGGGTGAGCGTGTTTGGCTTTGACTTGCGCCCCTAGGATGCAAATGCTGGAATAACAGGGTTCCTGGTATCTAAGACATGTTTTGGTAAGTCCTTTTTTGGCGGCCAGATGGGGCATTATGTTTTAAGATTTAATAGTTTGGTGAGCCTGTTTGGCTTTGACTTGCGCCCCTAGGATGCAAATGCTGGATTAACAGGGTTCCTGGTATCTGAGACAAGTTTTGGTAAGGCAATTTTGAGTTCCAGGTGTGGCTGAATGAGTTAAAATTTAATAGTCGGGTGAGGCTATTTGGCTTTGTTTTGCTCCCCTAGGCTGCAAATGCTAGATTAACAGGGTTCCTGGTATCTGAGACAAGTTTTGGTAACTCAGTTTTGGCGGCCAGATAGGGCTATATGATTTAAGATTTAATAGTTGGTTGAGCCTGTTTGGCTTTGACTTGCGCCCCTAGGATGCAAATGCTGGAATAACAGGGTTCCTGGTATCTAAGACATGTTTTGGTAAGTCCATTTTTGGCGGCCAGATGGGGCTATATGTTTTAAGATTTAATAGTTTGCTGAGCCTGTTTGGCTTTGACTTGCGCCCCTAGGATGCAAATGCTGGATTAACAGGGTTCCTGGTATCTGAGACAAGTTTTGGTAAGGCAATTTTGAGTTCCAGGTGTGGCTGAATGAGTTAAAATTTAATAGTCGGGTGAGGCTATTTGGCTTTGTTTTGCTCCCCTAGGATGCAAATGCTGCATTAACAGTCTTCCTGGTATCTGAGACAAGTTTTGGTAGAACAGTTTTGACAGCTAGGTAAGGCTGTATGCTTTAAGATTAAATAGTCGGGTGAGCGTGTTTGGCTTTGACTTGCGCCCCTAGGATGCAAATGCTGGAATAACAGGGTTCCTGGTATCTAAGACATGTTTTGGTAAGTCCATTTTTGGCGGCCAGATGGGGCTATATGTTTTAAGATTTAATAGTTTGCTGAGCCTGTTTGGCTTTGACTTGCGCCCCTAGGATGCAAATGCTGGATTAACAGGGTTCCTGGTATCTGAGACAAGTTTTGGTAAGGCAATTTTGAGTTCCAAGTGTGGCTGAATGAGTTAAAATTTAATTGTCGGGTGAGGCTTTTTGGCTTTGACTTGCGCCCCTAGGATGCAAATGCGGGAATAACAGGGTTCCTGGTATCTAAGACAAGTTTTGGTAAATCAGTTTTGGCAGCTACGTAAGTCTGTATGTTTTAAGATTAAATTGTCGGGTGAGCCTGTTTGGCTTTGACTTGCTCCCCTAGGCTGCACATGCCAGATTGGCGGGGCTCCTGGAATCTAAGACAAGTTTTGGTAAAACAGTTTTGACAGCTAGGTAAGGCTGTATGCTTTAAGATTAAATAGTCGGGTGAGCGTGTTTGGCTTTGACTTGCGCCCCTAGGATGCAAAGGCTGGAATAACAGGGTTCCTGGTATCTAAGACAAGTTTTGGTTAATCAGTTTTGGCGTCTATGGGGCTATATGTTTTAGGATTAAATAGTCGGATGAGCCTGCTTGGCTTTGACTTGCTCCCCTTGGCTGCACATGCCAGATTGGCGGGGCTCCTGGAATCTAAGACAAGTTTTGGTAAAACAGTTTTGACAGCTAGGTAAGGCTGTATGTTTTAAGATTAAATAGTCGGGTGAGCGTGTTTGGCTTTGACTTGCGCCCCTAGGATGCAAATGCTGGAATAACAGGGTTCCTGGTATCTAAGACATGTTTTGGTAAGTCCATTTTTGGCGGCCAGATGGGGCTATATGTTTTAAGATTTAATAGTTTGCTGAGCCTGTTTGGCTTTGACTTGCGCCCCTAGGATGCAAATGCTGGATTAACAGGGTTCCTGGTATCTGAGACAAGTTTTGGTAGGGCAATTTTGAGTTCCAAGTGTGGCTGAATGAGTTAAAATTTAATTGTCGGGTGAGGCTTTTTGGCTTTGACTTGCGCCCCTAGGATGCAAATGCTGGAATAACAGGGTTCCTGGTATCTAAGACAAGTTTTGGTAAATCAGTTTTGGCAGCTACGTAAGTCTGTATGTTTTAAGATAAAATTGTCGGGTGAGCCTGTTTGGCTTTGACTTGCTCCCCTAGGCTGCACATGCCAGATTGGCGGGGCTCCTGGAATCTAAGACAAGTTTTGGTAAAACAGTTTTGGCAGCTAGGTAAGGCTGTATGCTTTAAGATTAAATAGTCGGGTGAGCGTGTTTGGCTTTGACTTGCGCCCCTACGATGCAAAGGCTGGAATAACAGGGTTCCTGGTATCTAAGACAAGTTTTGGTTAATCAGTTTTGGCGTCTATGGGGCTATATGTTTTAGGATTAAATAGTCGGATGAGCCTGCTTGGCTTTGACTTGCTCCCCTTGGCTGCACATGCCAGATTGGCGGGGCTCCTGGAATCTAAGACAAGTTTTGGTAAAACAGTTTTGACAGCTAGGTAAGGCTATATGTTTTAAGATTAAATAGTCGGGTGAGCGTGTTTGGCTTTGACTTGCGCCCCTAGGATGCAAATGCTGGAATAACAGGGTTCCTGGTATCTAAGACAAGTTTTCGTAAATCAGTTTTGGCGGCCAGATGGGGCTATATGTTTTAAGATTTAATAGTCGGGTGAGCCTGTTTGGCTTTGACTTGCGCCCCTAGGATGCAAATGCTGGATTAACAGGGTTCCTGGTATCTGAAACAAGTTTTGGTAAGGCAATTTTGTGTTCCAGGTGATGCTGAATGTTTTCAGATTTAATAGTCGTGTGAGACTATTTTGCTTTCACTTTCTCCCCTAGGCGGCAGATGCCAGATTAGCGGGGCTCCTGGAATCTAAAAAAAGCTTTGGTAAAACAGTTTTGACAGCTACGTAAGTCTGTATGTTTTAAGGTTAAATAGTCGGGTGAGTCTGTTTGACTTTGACTTGCTCCCATAGGATGCAAATGCTGGATTAACAGGGTTCCTGGTATCTGAGACAAGTTTTGGTAAATCAGTTTTGGCGGCCAGGTGGGGCTATATGATTTAAAATTCAATAGTCGGGTGAGACTATTTGGCCTTGTCTTGCTCCCCTAGGCTGCAAATGCTAGATTAACAGAGTTCCTGTTAACTGAGATAGGTTTTGGTAAATCAGTTTTGGCGGCCAGATGGGGCTATATGTTTTAGGATTAAATAGTCGGAATAGCCTGATTGGCTTTGACTTGCTCCCCTAGGCTGCACATGCCAGATTGGCGGGGCTCCTGGAATCTAAGGCAAGTTTTGGTAAAACAGTTTTGACAGCTAGGTAAGGCTGTATGCTTTAAGATTAAATAGTCGGGTGAGCGTGTTTGGCTTTGACTTGCTCCCCTAGGATGCAAATGCTGGAATAACAGGTTTCCTGCTATCTGAGACAAGTTTTGGTAAATCAGTTTTGGCGGCCAGGTGGGGCTATATGATTTAATATTTAATAGTCAGGTGAGACTATTTGGCACTGTCTTGCTTCCCTAGGCTGCAAATGCTAGATTAACAGGGTTCCTGGTAACTTTGATAGGTTTTGGTAAACCAGTTTTGGCGGCCAGATGCGGCTATATGTTTTAGAATTAAATAGTCGGATGAGCCTGTTTGGCTTTGACTTGCGCCCCTAGGATGCAAATGCTGGAATAACAGGGTTCCTGGTATCTAAGACAAGTTTTCGTAAATCAGTTTTGGCGGCCAGATGGGGCTATATGTTTTAAGATTTAATAGTCGGGTGAGCCTGTTTGGCTTTGACTTGCGCCCCTAGGATGCAAATGCTGGATTAACAGGGTTCCTGGTATCTGAAACAAGTTTTGGTAAGGCAATTTTGACTTCCAGGTGATGCTGAATGTTTTCAGATTTAATAGTCGTGTGAGACTATTTGGCTTTGACTTTCTCCCCTAGGCGGCAGATGCCAGATTAGCGGGGCTCCTGGAATCTAAAAAAAGCTTTGGTAAAACAGTTTTGACAGCTACGTAAGTCTGTATGTTTTAAGGTTAAATAGTCGGGTGAGTCTGTTTGACTTTGACTTGCTCCCCTAGGATGCAAATGCTGGATTAACAGGGTTCCTGGTATCTGAGACAAGTTTTGGTAAATCAGTTTTGGCGGCCAGGTGGGGCTATATGATTTAAAATTTAATAGTCGGGTGAGACTATTTGGCTTTGTCTTGCTACCCTAGGCTGCAAATGCTAGATTAACAGGGTTCCTGTTAACTGAGATAGGTTTTGGTAAATCAGTTTTGGCGGCCAGATGGGGCTCTATGTCTTAGGATTAAATAGTCGGATGAGCCTGTTTGGCTTTGACTTGCTCCCCTAGGCTGCACATGCCAGATTGGCGGGGCTCCTGGAATCTAAGACAAGTTTTGGTAAAACAGTTTTGACAGCTAGGTAAGGCTGTTTGCTTTAAGATTAAATAGTCGGGTGAGCGTGTTTGGCTTTGACTTGCGCCCCTAGGATGCAAATGCTGGAATAACAGGGTTCCTGGTATCTAAGACAAGTTTTGGTAAGGCAATTTTGAGTTCCAGGTGAGGCTGAATGTATTCAGACTTAATAGTCGTGTGAGACTATTTGGCTTTGACTTTCTCCCCTAGGCGGTACATGCCAGATTGGCGGGGCTCCTGGAATATAAAAAAAGCTTTGGTAAAACAGTTTTGACAGCTACGTAAGTCTGTATGTTTTAAGGTTAAATAGTCGGGTGAGTCTGTTTGACTTTGACTTGCTCCCCTAGGATGCAAATGCTGGATTAACAGGGTTCCTGGTATCTGAGACAAGTTTTGGTAAATCAGTTTTGGCGGCCAGGTGGGGCTATATGATTTAAAATTTAATAGTCTGGTGAGACTATTTGGCTTTGTCTTGCTCCCCTAGGCTGCAAATGCTAGATTAACAGGGTTCCCGGTAACTGAGATAGGTTTTGGTAAATCAGTTTTGGCGGCCAAATGGGGCTATATGTTTTAGGATTAAATAGTCGGATGAGCCTGTTTGGCTTTGACTTGCTCCCCTAGGCTTCACATGCCAGATTGGCGGGGCCCCTGGAATCTAAGACAAGTTTTGGTAAAACAGTTTTGACAGCTAGGTAAGGCTGTTTGCTTTAAGATTAAATAGTCGGGTGAGCGTGTTTGTCTTTGACTTGCGCCCCTACGATGCAAATGCTGGAATAACAAAGTTCCTGGTATCTAAGACAAGTTTTGGTAAGGCAATTTTGAGTTCCAGGTGAGGCTGAATGTATTCAGACTTAATAGTCGTGTGAGACTATTTGGCTTTGACTTTCTCCCCTAGGCGGTACATGCCAGATTTGCGGGGCTCCTGGAATCTAAAAAAAGTTTTGGTAAAACAGTTTTGATAGCTACGTAGGTCTGTATGTTTTAAGGGTAAATAGTCGGGTGAGTCTGTTTGACTTTGACTTGCTCCCCTTGGATGCAAATGCTGGATTAACAGGGTTCTGGTATCTGAGACAAGTTTTTGTAAATCATTTTTGGCGGCCAGATGAGGCTATATGTTTTAAGATTAAATAGTCGGGTGAGGCTATTTGGCTTTGTCTTCCTCCCCTAGGCTGCACATGCCAGATTGGCGGGACACCTGGAATCTAAGACAAGTTTTGGTAAATCAGTTTTGACAGCTAGGTAAGGCTGAATGCTTTAAGATTAAATAGTCGGGTGAGCGTGTTTGGCTTTGACTTGCGCCCCTAGGATGCAAATGCTGGAATAACAGGGTTCCTGGTATCTAAGACAAGTTTTGGTAAATAAATTTTGGCTTCTATGGGGCTATCTGTTTTAGGATTAAATAGTCTGATGAGCCTGCTTGGCTTTGACTTGGTCCCCTTGGCTGCACATGCCAGATTGGCGGGGCTCCTGGAATCTAAGACAAGTTTTGGTAAAACATTTTTGACAGCTAGGTAAGGCTGTATGTTTTAAGATTAAATAGTCGGGTGAGCGTGTTTGGCTTTGACTTGCGCCCCTGGGATGCAAATGCTGGAATAACAGGGTTCCTGGTATCTAAGACAAATTTTGGTAAATCAGTTTTGACAGCTAGGTAAGGCTGAATGCTTTAAGATTAAATAGCCGGGTGAGCGTGTTGGGCTTTGACTTGCGCCCCTAGGATGCAAATGCTGGAATAACAGGGTTCCTGGTATCTAAGACAAGTTTTGGTAAATCAATTTTGGCTTCTATGGGGCTATCTGTTTTAGGATTAAATAGTCGGATGAGCCTGCTTGGCTTTGACTTGGTCCCCTTGGCTGCACATGCCAGATTGGCGGGGCTCCTGGAATCTAAGACAAGTTTTGGTAAAACAGTTTTGACAGCTAGGTAAGGCTGTATGTTTTAAGATTAAATAGTCGGGTGAGCGTGTTTGGCTTTGACTTGCGCCCCTAGGATGCAAATGCTGGAATAACAGGGTTCCTGGTATCTAAGACAAGTTTTCGTAAATCAGTTTTGGCGGCCAGATGGGGCTACATGTTTTAAGATTTTATAGTGGGGTTAGCCTGTTTGACTTTGACTTGCGCCCCTAGGATGTAAATGCTGCATTAACAGGCTTCCTGGTATCTGAAACCAGTTTTGGTAAGGCAATTTTGAGTTCCAGGTGATGCTGAATGTTTTCAGACTTAATAATCGTGTGAGACTATTTGGCTTTGACTTTCTCCGCTAGGCGGCAGATTCCAGATTGGCGGGGCTCCTGGAATCTAAAAAAAGTTTTGCTAAAACAATTTTGACAGCTACGTAAGTCTGTATGTTTTAAGGTTAAATAGTCGGGTGAGTCTGTTTGACTTTGACTTGCTCCACTAGGATGCAAATGCTGGATTAACAGGGTTCCTGCTATCTGAGACAAGTTTTGGTAAATCAGTTTTGGCGGCCAGGTGGGGCTATATGATTTAAAATTTAATAGTCGGGTGAGAGTATTTGGCTTTGTCTTGCTCCCCTACGCTGCAAATGCTAGATTAACAGGGTTCCTGGTAACTTTGATAGGTTTTGGTAAATCAGTTTTGGCGGCCAAATGGGGCTATATGTTTTATATAGTCGGATGTGCCTGTTTGGCTTTGACTTGCTCCCATAGGCTGCACATGCCAGATTGGCGGGGCTCCTGGAATCTAAGACAAGTTTTGGTAAAGCAGTTTTGACAGCTAGGTAAGGCTGTATGCTTTAAGATTAAATAGTCGGGTGAGCGTGTTTGGCTTTGACTTGCGCCCCTAGGATGCAAATGCTGGAATAACAGGGTTCCTGGTATCTAAGACAAGTTTTCGTAAATCAGTTTTGGCGGCCAGATGGGGCTATATGTTTTAAGATTTAATAGTCGGGTGAGCCTGTTTGGCTTTGACTTGCGCCCCTAGGATGCAAATGCTGGAATAACAGGGTTCCTGGTATCTAAGACAAGTTTTGGTAAATCAATTTTGGCTTCTATGGGGCTATCTGTTTTAGGATTAAATAGTCGGATGAGCCTGCTTGGCTTTGACTATGTCCCCTTGGCTGCACATGCCAGATTGGCGGGGCTCCTGGAATCTAAGACAAGTTTTGGTAAAACAGTTTTGACAGCTACGTAAGTCTGTATGTTTTAAGATTAAATAGTCGGGTGAGTCTGTTTGACTTTGACTTGCTCCCCTAGGATGCAAATGCTGGATTAACAGGGTTCCTGGTATCTGAGACAAGTTTTGGTAAATCAGTTTTGGCGGCCAGGTGGGGCTATATGATTAAAAATTTAATAGTCGGGTAAGACTATTTGGCTTTGTCTTGCTCCCCTAGGCTGCAAATGCTGGATTACCAGGGTTCCAGGTATCTGAAACAAGTTTTGGTAAGGCAATTTTGAGTTCCAGGTGAAGCTGAATGTTTTCAGATTTAATAGTCGTGTGAGACTATTTGGCTTTGACTTTCTCCCCTAGGCGGCAGATGCCAGATTGGCGGGGCTCCTGGAATCTAAAAAAAGCTTTGGTAAAACAGTTTTGACAGCTACGTAAGTCTGTATGTTTTAAGGTTAAATAGTCGGGTGAGTCTGTTTGACTTTGACTTGCTCCCCTAGGATGCAAATGCTGGATTAACAGGGTTCCTTGTATCTGAGACAAGTTTTGGTAAATCAGTTTTGGCGGCCAGGTGGGGCTATATGATTTTAAATTTAATAGTCGAGTAAGACTATTTGGCTTTGTCTTGCTCCCCTAGGCTGCAAATGCTAGATTAACAGGGTTCCTGGTAACTGAGATAGGTTTTGGTAAATCAGTTTTGGCGGCCAGATGGGGCTATATGTTTTAGGATTAAATAGTCGGATGAGCCTGTTTGGTTTTGACTGCTCCCCTCGGCTGCACATGCCAGATTGGCTGGGCTCCTGGAATCCAAGACAAATTTTGGTAAAACAGTTTTGACAGCTAGGTAAGGCTGTTTGCTTTAAGATTAAATAGTCGGGTGAGCGTGTTTGGCTTTGACTTGCGCCCCTAGGATGCAAATGATGGAATAACAGGGTTCCTGGTATCTAAGACAAGTTTTGGTAAGGCAATTTTGAGTTCTAGGTGAGGCTGAATGTATTCAGACTTAATAGTCGTGCGAGACTATTTGGCTTTAACTTTCTCCCCTAGGCGGTACATGCCAGATTGGCGGGGCTCCTGGAATCTAAAAAAAGTTTTGGTAAAACAGTTTTGACAGCTACGTAGGTCTGTATGTTTTAAGGATAAATAGCCGGGTGAGTCTGTTTGACTTTGACTTGCTCCCCTAGGATGCAAATGCTGGATTAACAGGGTTCTGGTATCTGAGACAAGTTTTGGTAAATCAGTTTTGGCGGCCAAATGAGGCTATATGTTTTTAGATTTAATAGTCAGGTGAGGCTATTTGGCTTTGTCTTCCTCCTCTAGGCTGCACATGCTAGATTGGCTGGACACCTGGAATCTAAGACAAGTTTTGGTAAATCAGTTTTGACAGCTAGGTAAAGCTGTATGCTTTAAGATTAAATAGTCGGGTGAGCGTGTTTGGCTTTGACTTGCGCCCCTAAAATGCAAATGCTGGAATAACAGGGTTCCTAGTATCTAAGACAAGTTTTCGTAAATCAGTTTTGGCGGCCAGATGGGGCTATATGTTTTAAGTTTTAATAGTCGGGTGAGCCTGTTTGGCTTTGACTTTCTCCCCTAGGCGGCAGATGCCAGATTGGCGGGGCTCCTGGAATCTAAAAAAAGCTTTGGTAAAACAGTTTTGACAGCTACGTAAGTCTGTATGTTTTAAGGTTAAATAGTCGGGTGAGTCTGTTTGACTTTGACTTGCTCCCCTAGGAAGCAAATGCTGGATTAACAGGGTTCCTGGTATCTGAAACAAGTTTTGGTAAGGCAATTTTGAGTTCCAGGTGATGCTGAATGTTTTCAGATTTAATAGTCGTGTGAGACTATTTGGCTTTGACTTTCTCCCCTAGGCGACAGATGCCAGATTGGCGGGGCTCCTGGAATCTAAAAAAAGCTTTGGTAAAACAGTTTTGACAGCTACGTAAGTCTGTATGTTTTAAGGTTAAATAGTCGGGTGAGTCTGTTTGACTTTGACTTGCTCCCCTAGGAAGCAAATGCTGGATTAACAGGGTTCCTGGTATCTGAGACAAGTTTTGGTAAATCAGTTTTGGCGGCCAGGTGGGGCTATATGATTTAAAATTTAATGGTCGGGTGAGACTATTTGGCTTTGTCTAGCTCCCCTAGGCTGCAAATGCTAGATTAACAGGGTTCCTGGTAACTGAGATAGGTTTTGGTAAATCAGTTTTGGCGGCCAGATGGGGCTATATGTTTTAGGATTAAATAGTCAGATGAGCCTGTTTGGCTTTGACTTGCTCCCCTAGGCTGCATATGCCAGATTGGCGGGAATCTAAGACAAGTTTTGATAAAACAGTTTTGACAGCTAGGTAAGGCTGTTTGCTTTAAGATTAAATAGTCCAGTGAGCGTGTTTGGCTTTGACTTGCGCCCCTAGGATGCAAATGCTGGAATAACAGGGTTCCTGGTATCTAAGACAAGTTTTGGAAAGGCAATTTTGAGTTCCAGGTGAGGCTGAATGTATTCAGACTTAATAGTCTTGTGAGACTATTTGGCTTTGACTTTCTCCCCTAGGCGGTACATGCCAGATTGGCGGGGCTCCTGGAATCTAAAAAAAGCTTTGGTAAAACAGTTTTGACAGCTACGTAAGTCTGTATGTTTTAAGGTTAAATAGTCGGGTGAGTCTGTTTGACTTTGACGTGCTCCCCTAGGATGCAAATGCTGGATTAACAGGGTTCTGGTATCTTAGACAAGTTTTGCTAAATCAGTTTTGGCGGCCAGATAAGGCTATATGTTTTTAGATTTAATAGTCGGGTGAGGCTATTTGGCTTTATCTTCCTCCCCTAGGTTGCACATGCCAGATTGGCGGGGCTCCTGGAATCTAAGACAAGTTTTGGTAAATCAGTTTTAACAGCTAGGTAAGGCTGTATGCTTTAAGATTAAATAGTCGGGTGAGCGTGTTTGGCTTTGACTTACGCCCCTCGGATGCAAATGCTTGAATAACAGGGTTCCTGGTATCTAAGACAAGTTTTGGTAAGGCAATTTTGAGTTCCAGGTGAGGCTGAATGTATTCAGACTTAATAGTCGTGTGAGACTATTTGGCTTTGACTTTCTCTCCTAGGCGGTACATGCCAAATTGGCGGGGCTCCTGGAATCTAAAAAAGTTTTGGTAAAACAGTTTTGACAGCTACGTAGGTCTGTATGTTTTAAGGTTAAATAGTCGGATGAGTCTGTTTGACTTTGACGTGCTCCCCTAGGATGCAAATGCTGGATTAACAGGGTTCTGGTATCTGAGACAAGTTTTGGTAAATCAGTTTTGGCGGCCAGATGAGGCTATATGTTTTTAGATTTAATAGTCGGGTGAGGCTATTTGGCTTTGTCTTGCTCCCCTAGGCTGCAAATGCTAGATTAACAGGGTTCCTGGTAACTGAGATAGGATTTGGTAAATCAGTTTTGGCGGCCAGATGGGGTATATGTTTTAGGATTAAATAGTCGGATGAGCCTGTTTGGCTTTGTCTTCCTCCCCTAGGTTGCACATGCCAGATTGGCGGGGCTCCTGGAATCTAAGACAAGTTTTGATAAAACAGTTTTGACAGCTAGGTAAGGCTGTATGCATTAAGATTAAATAGTCAGGTGAGCGTGTTTGGCTTTGACTTGCGCCCCTAGGATGCAAATGCTGGAATAACAGGGTTCCTGGTATCTAAGACAAGTTTTTGAAAATAAGTTTTGGCGTCTATGGGGCTATATGTTTTAGGATTAAATAGTCGGATGAGCCTGTTTGGCTTTGACTTGCTCCCCAAGGCTGCACATGCCAGATTGGCGGGGCTCCTGGAATCTAAGACAAGTTTTGATAAAACAGTTTTGACAGCTAGGTAAGGCTGTATGTTTTAAGATTAAATAGTCGGGTGAGCGTGTTTGGCTTTGACGTGCGCCCCTAGGATGCAAATGTTGGAATAACAGGGTTCCTGGTATCGAAGACAAGTTTTGGAAAGGCAATTTTGAGTTCCAGGTGAGGCTGAATGTATTCAGACTTAATAGTCGTGTGAGACTATTTGGCTTTGACTTTCTCCCCTAGGCGGTACATGCCAAATTGGCGGGGCTCCTGGAATCTAAAAAAAGTTTTTGTAAAACAGTTTTGACAGCTACGTAGGTCTGTATGTTTTAAGGTTAAATAGTCGGATGAGTCTGTTTGACTTTGACGTGCTCCCCTAGGATGCAAATGCTAGATTAACAGGGTTCCTGGTAACTGAGATAGGTTTTGGTAAATCAGTTTTGGCGGCCAGATGGGGCTATATTTGTTTTAGGATTAAATAATCCGATGAGCCTGTTTGGCTTTGACTTGCTCCCCTAGGCTGCACATGCCAGAGTGGCGGGGCTCCTGGAATCTAAGACAAGTTTTGGTAAATCATTTTTGACAGCTAGGTAAGGCTGTTTGCTTTAAGATTAAATAGTCGGGTGAGCGTGTTTGGCTTTGACTTGCGCCCCTAGGATGCAGATGCTGGAATAACAGGGTTCCTCGTATGTAAGACAAGTTTTGGAAAGGCAATTTTGAGTTCCAGGTGAGGCTGAATGTATTCAGACTTAATAGTCGTGTGAGACTATTTGGCTTTGACTTTCTCCGCTAGGCGGTACATGCCAGATTGGCGGGGCTCCTGGAATCTAAAAAAAGTTTTGGTAAAACAGTTTTGACAGCAACGTAGGTCTGTATGTTTTAAGGTTAAATAGTCGGATGAGTCTGTTTGACTTTGACGTGCTCGCCTAGGATGCAAATGCTGGATTAACAGGGTTCTGGTATCTGTGACAAGTTTTGGTAAATCAGTTTTGGCGGCCAGATGAGGCTATATGTTTTTAGATTTAATAGTCGTGTGAGACTATTTGGCTTTGACTTTCTCCCCTAGGCGGCAGATGCCAGATTGGCGGGGCTCCGGGAATATAAAAAAAGCTTTGGTAAAACAGTTTTGACAGCTACGTAAGTCTGTATGTTTTAAGGTTAAATAGTCGGGTGAGTCTGTTTGACTTTGACTTGCTCCCCTAGGAAGCAAATGCTGGATTAACAGGGTTCCTGGTATCTGAGACAAGTTTTGGTAAATCAGTTTTGGCGGCCAGGTGGGGCTATATGATTTAAAATTTAATAGTCGGGTGAGACAATTTGGCTTTGTCTAGCTCCCCTAGGCTGCAAATGCTAGATTAACAGGGTTCCTGGTAACTGAGATAGGATTTGGTAAATCAGTTTTGGCGGCCAGATGGCTTTGTCTTCCTCCCCTAGGTTGCACATGCCAGATTGGCGGGGCTCCTGGAATCTAAGACAAGTTTTGGTAAATCAGTTTTGACAGCTAGGTAAGGCTGAAAAAAGTTTTGGTAAAACAGTTTTGACAGCTACGTAGGTCTGTATGTTTTAAGGTTAAATAGTCGGGTGAGTCTGTTTGACTTTGACGTGCTCCCCTAGGATGCAAATGCTGGATTAACAGGGTTCTGGTATCTGAGACAAGTTTTGGTAAATCAGTTTTGGCGGCCAGATGAGGCTATATGTTTTTAGATTTAATAGTCGGGTGAGGCTATTTGGCTTTGCTTTGCTCCCCTAGGCTGCAAATGCTAGATTAACAGGGTTCCTGGTAACTGAGATAGGTTTTCGTAAATCAGTTTTGGCGGCCAGATGGGGCTATATGTTTTAGGATTAAATAGTCGGATGAGCCTGTTTGGCTTTGACTTGCTCCCCTAGGCTGCACATGCCAGATTGGCGGGAATCTAAGACAAGTTTTGATTAAACAGTTTTGACAGCTAGGTAACGCTGTTTGCTTTAAGATTAAATAGTCCGGTGAGCGTGTTTGGCTTTGACTTGCGCCCCTAGGATGCAAATGCTGGAATAACAGGGTTCCTGGTATCTAAGACAAGTTTTGGAAAGGCAATTTTGAGTTCCAGGTGAGGCTGAATGTATTCAGACTTAATAGTCTTGTGAGACTATTTGGCTTTGACTTTCTCCCCTAGGCGGTACATGCCAGATTGGCGGGGCTCCTGGAATCTAAAAAAAGTTTTGGTAAAACAGTTTTGACAGCTACGTAGGTCTGTATGTTTTAAGGTTAAATAGTCGGGTGAGTCTGTTTGACTTTGACGTGCTCCCCTAGGATGCAAATGCTGGATTAACAGGGTTCTGGTATCTGAGACAAGTTTTGGTAAATCAGTTTTGGCGGCCAGATGAGGCTATATGTTTTTAGATTTAATAGTCGGGTGAGGCTATTTGGCTTTGTCTTGCTCCCCTAGGCTGCAAATGCTAGATTAACAGGGTTCCTGGTAACTGAGATAGGATTTGGTAAATCAGTTTTGGCGGCCAGATGGCTTTGTCTTCCTCCCCTAGGTTGCACATGCCAGATTGGCGGGGCTCCTGGAATCTAAGACAAGTTTTGGTAAATCAGTTTTGACAGCTAGGTAAGGCTGAAAAAAGTTTTGGTAAAACAGTTTTGACAGCTACGTAGGTCTGTATGTTTTAAGGTTAAATAGTCGGGTGAGTCTGTTTGACTTTGACGTGCTCCCCTAGGATGCAAATGCTGGGTTAACAGGGTTCTGGTATCTGAGACAAGTTTTGGTAAATCAGTTTTGGCGGCCAGATGAGGCTATATGTTTTTAGATTTAATAGTCGGGTGAGGCTATTTGGCTTTGCTTTGCTCCCCTAGGCTGCAAATGCTAGATTAACAGGGTTCCTGGTAACTGAGATAGGATTTGGTAAATCAGTTTTGGCGGCCAGATGGCTTTGTCTTCCTCCCCTAGGTTGCACATGCCAGATTGGCGGGGCTCCTGGAATCTAAGACAAGTTTTGGTAAATCAGTTTTGACAGCTAGGTAAGGCTGTTTGCTTTAAGATTAAATAGTCGGGTGAGCGTATTTGGCTTTGACTTGCGCCCCTAGGATGCAGATGCTGAAATAACAGGGTTCCTGGTATGTAAGACAAGTTTTGGAAAGGCAATTTTGAGTTCCAGGTGAGGCTGAATGTATTCAGACTTAATAGTCGTGTGAGACTATTTGGCTTTGACTTTCTCCGCTAGGCGGTACATGCCAGATTGGCGGGGCTCCTGGAATCTAAAAAAAGTTTTGGTAAAACAGTTTTGACAGCAACGTAGGTCTGTATGTTTTAAGGTTAAATAGTCGGATGAGTCTGTTTGACTTTGACGTGCTCGCCTAGGATGCAAATGCTGGATTAACAGGGTTCTGGTATCTGTGACAAGTTTTGGTAAATCAGTTTTGGCGGCCAGATGAGGCTATATGTTTTTAGATTTAATAGTCGTGTGAGACTATTTGGCTTTGACTTTCTCCCCTAGGCGGCAGATGCCAGATTGGCGGGGCTCCGGGAATATAAAAAAGCTTTGGTAAAACAGTTTTGACACCTACGTAAGTCTGTATGTTTTAAGGTTAAATAGTCGGGTGAGTCTGTTTGACTTTGACTTGCTCCCCTAGGAAGCAAATGCTGGATTAACAGGGTTCCTGGTATCTGAGACAAGTTTTGGTAAATCAGTTTTGGCGGCCAGGTGGGGCTATATGATTTAAAATTTAATAGTCGGGTGAGACTATTTGGCTTTGTCTAGCTCCCCTAGGCTGCAAATGCTAGATTAACAGGGTTCCTGGTAACTGAGATAGGTTTTCGTAAATCAGTTTTGGCGGCCAGATGGGGCTATATGTTTTAGGATTAAATAGTCGGATGAGCCTGTTTGGCTTTGACTTGCTCCCCTAGGCTGCACATGCCAGATTGGCGGGAATCTAAGACAAGTTTTGATTAAACAGTTTTGACAGCTAGGTAACGCTGTTTGCTTTAAGATTAAATAGTCCGGTGAGCGTGTTTGGCTTTGACTTGCGCCCCTAGGATGCAAATGCTGGAATAACAGGGTTCCTGGTATCTAAGACAAGTTTTGGAAAGGCAATTTTGAGTTCCAGGTGAGGCTGAATGTATTCAAACTTAATAGTCTTGTGAGACTATTTGGCTTTGACTTTCTCCCCTAGGCGGTACATGCCAGATTGGCGGGGCTCCTGGAATCTAAAAAAAGTTTTGGTAAAACAGTTTTGACAGCTACGTAGGTCTGTATGTTTTAAGGTTAAATAGTCGGGTGAGTCTGTTTGACTTTGACGTGCTCCCCTAGGATGCAAATGCTGGATTAACAGGGTTCTGGTATCTGAGACAAGCTTTGGTAAATCAGTTTTGGCGGCCAGATGAGGCTATATGTTTTTAGATTTAATATTTGGCTTTGTCTTGCTCCCCTAGGCTGCAAATGCTAGATTAACAGGGTTCCTGGTAACTGAGATAGGATTTGGTAAATCAGTTTTGGCGGCCAGATGGCTTTGTCTTCCTCCCCTAGGTTGCACATGCCAGATTGGCGGGGCTCCTGGAATCTAAGACAAGTTTTGGTAAATCAGTTTTGACAGCTAGGTAAGGCTGAAAAAAGTTTTGGTAAAACAGTTTTGACAGCTACGTAGGTCTGTATGTTTTAAGGTTAAATAGTCGGGTGAGTCTGTTTGACTTTGACGTGCTCCCCTAGGATGCAAATGCTGGATTAACAGGGTTCTGGTATCTGAGACAAGTTTTGGTAAATCAGTTTTGGCGGCCAGATGAGGCTATATGTTTTTAGATTTAATAGTCGGGTGAGGCTATTTGGCTTTGCTTTGCTCCCCTAGGCTGCAAATGCTAGATTAACAGGGTTCCTGGTAACTGAGATAGGATTTGGTAAATCAGTTTTGGCGGCCAGATGGCTTTGTCTTCCTCCCCTAGGTTGCACATGCCAGATTGGCGGGGCTCCTGGAATCTAAGACAAGTTTTGGTAAATCAGTTTTGACAGCTAGGTAAGGCTGTTTGCTTTAAGATTAAATAGTCGGGTGAGCGTGTTTGGCTTTGACTTGCGCCCCTAGGATGCAGATGCTGAAATAACAGGGTTCCTGGTATGTAAGACAAGTTTTGGAAAGGCAATTTTGAGTTCCAGGTGAGGCTGAATGTATTCAGACTTAATAGTCGTGTGAGACTATTTGGCTTTGACTTTCTCCCCTAGGCGGTACATGCCAGATTGGCGGGGCTCCTGGAATCTAAAAAAAGTTTTGGTAAAACAGTTTTGACAGCAACGTAGGTCTGTATGTTTTAAGGTTAAATAGTCGGATGAGTCTGTTTGACTTTGACGTGCTCCCCTAGGATGCAAATGCTGGATTAACAGGGTTCTGGTATCTGAGACAAGTTTTGGTAAATCAGTTTTGGCGGCCAGATGGGGCTATATGTCTTTAGATTTAATAGTCGTGTGAGACTATTTGGCTTTGACTTTCTCCCCTAGGCGGCAGATGCCAGATTGGCGGGGCTCCGGGAATCTAAAAAAAGCTTTGGTAAAACAGTTTTGACAGCTACGTAAGTCTGTATGTTTTAAGGTTAAATAGTCGGATGAGTCTGTTTGACTTTGACTTGCTCCCTTAGGAAGCAAATGCTAGATTAACAGGGTTCCTGGTAACTGAGATAGGTTTTGGTAAATCAGTTTTGGCGGCCAGATGGGGCTATATGTTTTAGGATTAAATAGTCCGATGAGCCTGTTTGGCTTTGACTTGCTCCACTAGGCTGCACATGCCAGAGTGGCGGGGCTCCTGGAATCTAAGACAAGTTTTGGTAAAACAGTTTTGACAGCTAGGTAAGGCTGTTTGCTTTAAGATTAAATAGTCATGTGAGCGTGTTTGGCTTTGACTTGCGCCCCTAGGATGCAGATGCTGGAATAACAGGGTTCCTGGTATGTAAGACAAGTTTTGGAAAGGCAATTTTGAGTTCCAGGTGAGGCTGAATGTATTCAGACTTAATAGTCGTGTGAGACTATTTGGCTTTGATTTTCTCCCCTAGGCGGTACATGCCAGATTGGCGGGGCTCCGGGAATCTAAAAAAAGTTTTGGTAAAACCGTTTTGACAGCTACGTAAGTCTGTATGTCTTAAGGTTAAATAGTCGGGTGAGTCTGTTTGACTTTGACGTGCTCCCCTAGGATGCAAATGCTGGATTAACAGGGTTCTGGTATCTGAGACAAGTTTTGGTAAATCAGTTTTGGCGGCCAGATGGGGCTATATGTCTTTAGATTTAATAGTCGTGTGAGACTATTTGGCTTTGACTTTCTCCCCTAGGCGGCAGATGCCAGATTGGCGGGGCTCCGGGAATCTAAAAAAAGCTTTGGTAAAACAGTTTTGACAGCTAGGTAAGGCTGTTTGCTTTAAGATTAAATAGTCGGGTGAGCGTGTTTGGCTTTGACTTGCGCCCCTAGGATGCAGATGCTGGAATAACAGGGTAACTGGTATCTAAGACAAGTTTTGGAAAGGCAATTTTGAGTTCCAGGTGAGGCTGAATGTATTCAGACTTAATAGTCGTGTGAGACTATTTGGCTTTGACTTTCTCCCCTAGGCGGTAGATGCCAAATTGGCGGGGCTCCTGGAATCTAAAAAAGTTTTTGTAAAACAGTTTTGACAGCTACGTAGGTCTGTATGTTTTAAGGTTAAATAGTCGGATGAGTCTGTTTGACTTTGACGTGCTCCCCTAGGATGCAAATGCTAGATTAACAGGGTTCCTGGTAACTGAGATAGGTTTTGGTAAATCAGTTTTGGCGGCCAGATGGGGCTATATGTTTTAGGATTAAATAGTCCGATGAGCCTGTTTGGCTTTGACTTGCTCCACTAGGCTGCACATGCCAGAGTGGCGGGGCTCCTGGAATCTAAGACAAGTTTTGGTAAAACAGTTTTGACAGCTAGGTAAGGCTGTTTGCTTTAAGATTAAATAGTCATGTGAGCGTGTTTGGCTTTGACTTGCGCCCCTAGGATGCAGATGCTGGAATAACAGGGTTCCTGGTATGTAAGACAAGTTTTGGAAAGGCAATTTTGAGTTCCAGGTGAGGCTGAATGTATTCAGACTTAATAGTCGTGTGAGACTATTTGGCTTTGATTTTCTCCCCTAGGCGGTACATGCCAGATTGGCGGGGCTCCGGGAATCTAAAAAAAGTTTTGGTAAAACCGTTTTGACAGCTACGTAAGTCTGTATGTTTTAAGGTTAAATAGTCGGGTGAGTCTGTTTGACTTTGACTTGCTCCCCTAGGAAGCAAATGCTGGATTAACAGGGTTCCTGGTATCTGAGACAAGTTTTGGTAAATCAGTTTTGGCGGCCAGGTGGGGCTATATGATTTAAAATTTAATAGTCCGGTGAGACTATTTGGCTTTGTCCAGCTCCCCTAGGCTGCAAATGCTAGATTAACAGGGTTCCTGGTAACTGAGATAGGTTTTCGTAAATCAGTTTTGGCGGCCAGATGGGGCTATATGTTTTAGGATTAAATAGTCGGATGAGCCTGTTTGGCTTTGACTTGCTCCCCTAGGCTGCACATGCCAGATTGGCGGGAATCTAAGACAAGTTTTGATAAAACAGTTTTGACAGCTAGGTAAGGCTGTTTGCTTTAAGATTAAATAGTCCGGTGAGCGTGTTTGGCTTTGACTTGCGCCCCTAGGATGCAAATGCTGGAATAACAGGGTTCCTGGTATCTAAGACAAGTTTTGGAAAGGCAATTTTGAGTTCCAGGTGAGGCTGAATGTATTCAGACTTAATAGTCTTGTGAGACTATTTGGCTTTGACTTTCTCCCCTAGGCGGTACATGCCAGATTGGCGGGGCTCCTGGAATCTAAAAAAGTTTTGGTAAAACAGTTTTGACAGCTACGTAGGTCTGTATGTTTTAAGGTTAAATAGTCGGGTGAGTCTGTTTGACTTTGACGTGCTCCCCTAGGATGCAAATGCTGGATTAACAGGGTTCTGGTATCTGAGACAAGTTTCGTAAATCAGTTTTGGCGGACAGATGAGACTATATGTTTTTAGATTTAATAGTCGGGTGAGGCTATTTGGCTTTGTCTTGCTCCCCTAGGCTGCAAATGCTAGATTAACAGGGTTCCTGGTAACTGAGATAGGATTTGGTAAATCAGTTTTGGCGGCCAGATGGCTTTGTCTTCCTCCCCTAGGTTGCACATGCCAGATTGGCGGGGCTCCTGGAATCTAAGACAAGTTTTGGTAAATCAGTTTTGACAGCTAGGTAAGGCTGTATGCTTTAAGATTAAATAGTCGGGTGAGCGTGTTTGGCTTTGAGTTGCGCCCCTAGGATGCAAATGCTGGAATAACAGGGTTCCTGGTATCTAAGACAAGTTTTGGTAAGGCAATTTTGAGTTCCAGGTGAGGCTGAATGTATTCAGACTTAATAGTCGTGTGAGACTATTTGGCTTTGACTTTCTCTCCTAGGCGGTACATGACAGATTGGCGGGGCTCCTGGAATCTAAAAAAAGTTTTGGTAAAACAGTTTTGACAGCTACGTAAGTCTGTATGTTTTAAATAGTCTGGTGAGTCTGTTTGACTTTGAATTCTGGAATAACAGGGTTCCTGGTATCTAAGACAAGTTTTCGTAAATCAGTTTTGGCGTCTATGTCCTATGTTTTAGGATTAAATAGTCGGATGAGCCTGTTTGGCTTTGACTTGCTCCCCTAGGCTGCACATGCCAGATGGCGGGGCTCCTGGAATCTAAGACAAGTTTTGGTAAAACAGTTTTGACAGCTAGGTAAGGCTGTATGTTTTAAGATTAAATAGTCGGGTGAGCGTGTTTGGCGTTGACGTGCGCCCCTAGGATGCAAATGCTGGAATAACAGGGTTCCTGGTATCTAAGACAAGTTTTGGAAAGGCAATTTCGAGTTCCAGGTGAGGCTGAATGTATTCAGACTTAATAGTCGTGTGAGACTATTTGGCTTTGACTTTCTCCCCTAGGCGGTACATGCCAAATTGGCGGGGCTCCTGGAATCTAAAAAAGTTTTGGTAAAACAGTTTTGACAGCTACGTAGGTCTGTATGTTTTAAGGTTAAATAGTCGGATGAGTCTGTTTGACTTTGACGTGCTCCCCTAGGATGCAAATGCTAGATTAAGAGGGTTCCTGGTAACTGCGATAGGTTTTGGTAAATCAGTTTTGGCGGCCAGATGGGGCTATATGTTTTAGGATTAAATAGTCCGATGAGCCTGTTTGCCTTTGACTTGCTCCCCTAGGCGGCACATGCCAGATTGGCGGGGCTCCTGGAATCTAAGACAAGTTTTGGTAAAACAGTTTTGACAGCTAGGTAAGGCTGTTTGCTTTAAGATTAAATAGTCGGGTGAGCGTGTTTGGCTTTGACTTGCGCCCCTAGGATGCAGATGCTGGAATAACAGGGTTCCTGGTATGTAAGACAAGTTTTGGAAAGGCAATTTTGAGTTCCAGGTGAGGCTGAATGTATTCAGACTTAATAGTCGTGTGAGACTATTTGGCTTTGACTTTCTCCCCTAGGCGGTACATGCCAGATTGTCGGGGCTTCTGTTAAGACAAGTTTTGGTAAATCAGTTTTGGCGGCCAGATGGGGCTATATGTTTTAGGATTAAATAGTCGGATGAGCCTGTTTGGCTTTGTCTTCCTCCCCTAGGTTGCACATGCCAGATTGGCGGGGCTCCTGGAATCTAAGACAAGTTTTGGTAAATCAGTTATGACAGCTAGGTAAGGCTGAATGCTTTAAGATTAAATAGTCGGGTGAGCGTGTTTGGCTTTGACTTGCGCCCCTAGGATGCAAATGCTGGATTAACAGGGTTCCTGGTATCTAAGACAAGTTTTGGTAAGGCAATTTTGAGTTCCAGGTGAGGCTGAATGTATTCAGACTTAATAGTCGTGTGAGACTATTTGGCTTTGACTTTCTCCCCTAGGCGGTACATGCCAGATTGGCGGGGCTCCTGGAATCTAAAAAAAGTTTTGGTAAAACCGTTTTGACAGCTACGTAAGTCTGTATGTTTTAAGGTTATATAGTCGGGTGAGTCTGTTTGACTTTGACCTGCTCCCCTAGGATGCAAATGCTTGATTAACAGGGTTCATGGTATCTGAGACAAGTTTTTGTAAATCAGTTCTTGCGGCCAGGTGGGGCTATATGATTTAAAATTTAATAGTCGGGTAAGACTATTTGGCTTTGTCTTGCTCCCCTAGGCTGCAAGTGCCAGATTAACAGGGTTCCTGGTAACTGAGATAGGTTTTGGTAAATCAGTTTTTGCGACCAGATGGGGCTATATGTTTTAGGATTAAATAGTCGGATGAGCCTGTTTGCCTTTGACTTGCTCCCCTAGGCGGCACATGCCAGATTGGCGGGGCTCCTGGAATCTAAGACAAGTTTTGGTAAAACAGTTTTGACAGCTAGGTAAGGCTGTTTGCTTTAAGATTAAATAGTCGGGTGAGCGTGTTTGGCTTTGACTTGCGCCCCTAGGATGCAAATGCTGGAATAACAGGGTTCCTGGTATCTAAGAAAAGTTTTGGTAAGGCAATTTTGAGTTCCAGGTGAGGCTGAATGTATTCAGACTTAATAGTCGTGTGAGACTATTTGGCTTTGACTTGCTCCCCTAGGCGGTACATGCCAGATTGGGGGGCTCCTGGAATCTAAAAAAAGTTTGGTAAAACAGTTTTGACAGCTACGTAGGTCTGTATGTTTTAAGGTTAAATAGTCGGGTGAGTCTGCTTGACTTTGACTTGCTCCCCTAGGATGCAAATGCTGGATTAACAGGGTTCTGGTATCTGAGACAAGTTTTGGTAAATCAGTTTTGGCGGCCAGATGAGGCTATATGTTTTAAGATTTTATAGTCGTGTGAAGCTATTTGGCTTTGTCTTCCTCCCCTAGGCTGCACATGCCAGATTGGCGGGGCTCCTGGAATCTAAGACAAGTTTTGGTAAATCAGTTTTGACAGCTAGGTAAGGCTGTATGCTTTAAGATTAAATAGTCGGGTGAGCGTGTTTGGCTTTGAGTTGCGCCCCTAGGATGCTAATGCAGGAATAACAGGGTTCCTGGTATCTAAGACAAGTTTTGGTAAGGCAATTTTGAGTTCCAGGTGAGGCTAAATGTATTCAGACTTAATAGTCGTGTGAGACTATTTGGCTTTGACTTTCTCTCCTAGGCGGTACATGACAGATTGGCGGGGCTCCTGGAATCTAAAAAAGTTTTGGTAAAACAGTTTTGACAGCTACGTAAGTCTGTATGTTTTAAATAGTCTGGTGAGTCTGTTTGACTTTGAATTCTGGAATAACAGGGTTCCTGGTATCTAAGACAAGTTTTCGTAAATCAAAAATAAATAAATCCTAAAAAAATAAAATTTTAGGATTAAATAGTCGGATGAGCCTGTTTGGCTTTGACTTGCTCCCCTAGGCTGCACATGCCAGATTGGCGGGGCTCCTGGAATCTAAGACAAGTTTTGGTAAAACAGTTTTGACAGCTAGGTAAGGCTGTATGTTTTAAGATTAAATAGTCGGGTGAGCGTGTTTGGCTATGACGTGCGCCCCTAGGATGCAAATGCTGGAATAACAGGGTTCCTGGTATCTAAGACAAGTTTTGGAAAGGCAATTTTGAGTTCCAGGTGAGGCTGAATGTATTCAGACTTAATAGTCGTGTGAGACTATTTGGCTTTGACTTTCTCCCCTAGGCGGTACATGCCAAATTGGCGGGGCTCCTGGAATCTAAAAAAAGTTTTGGTAAAACAGTTTTGACAGCTACGTAGGTCTGTATGTTTTAAGGTTAAATAGTCGGATGAGTCTGTTTGACTTTGACGTGCTCCCCTAGGATGCAAATGCTAGATTAAGAGGGTTCCTGGTAACTGCGATAGGTTTTGGTAAATCAGTTTTGGCGGCCAGATGGGGTTATATGTTTTAGGATTAAATAGTCCGATGAGCCTGTTTGGCTTTGACTTGCTCCCCTAGGATGCAAATGCTGGATTAACAGGGTTCCTGGTAACTGAGATAGGTTTTCGTAAATCAGTTTTGGCGGCCAGATGGGGCTATATGTTTTAGGATTAAATAGTCGGATGAGCCTGTTTGGCTTTGACTTGCTCCCCTAGGCTGCACATGCCAGATTGGCGGGAATCTAAGACAAGTTTTGATAAAACAGTTTTGACAGCTAGGTAAGGCTGTTTGCTTTAAGATTAAATAGTCCGGTGAGCGTGTTTGGCTTTGACTTGCGCCCCTAGGATGCAAATGCTGGAATAACAGGGTTCCTGGTATCTAAGACAAGTTTTGGAAAGGCAATTTTGAGTTCCAGGTGAGGCTGAATGTATTCAGACTTAATAGTCTTGTGAGACTATTTGGCTTTGACATTCTCCCCTAGGCGGTACATGCCAGATTGGCGGGGCTCCTGGAATCTAAAAAGTTTTGGTAAAACAGTTTTGACAGCTACGTAGGTCTGTATGTTTTAAGGTTAAATAGTCGGGTGAGTCTGTTTGACTTTGACGTGCTCCCCTAGGATGCAAATGCTGGATTAACAGGGTTCTGGTATCTGAGACAAGTTTTGGTAAATCAGTTTTGGCGGCCAGATGAGGCTATATGTTTTTAGATTTAATAGTCGGGTGAGGCTATTTGGCTTTGTCTTGCTCCCCTAGGCTGCAAATGCTAGATTAACAGGGTTCCTGGTAACTGAGATAGGATTTGGTAAATCAGTTTTGGCGGCCAGATGGCTTTGTCTTCCTCCCCTAGGTTGCACATGCCAGATTGGCGGGGCTCCTGGAATCTAAGACAAGTTTTGGTAAATCAGTTTTGACAGCTAGGTAAGGCTGAAAAAAGTTTTGGTAAAACAGTTTTGACAGCTACGTAGGTCTGTATGTTTTAAGGTTAAATAGTCGGGTGAGTCTGTTTGACTTTGACGTGCTCCCCTAGGATGCAAATGCTGGATTAACAGGGTTCTGGTATCTGAGACATGTTTTGGTAAATCAGTTTTGGCGGCCAGATGAGGCTATATGTTTTTAGATTAAATAGTCGGGTGAGGCTATTTGGCTTTGCTTTGCTCCCCTAGGCTGCAAATGCTAGATTAACAGGGTTCCTGGTAACTGAGATAGGATTTGGTAAATCAGTTTTGGCGGCCAGATGGCTTTGTCTTCCTCCCCTAGGTTGCACATGCCAGATTGGCGGGGCTCCTGGAATCTAAGACAAGTTTTGGTAAATCAGTTTTGACAGCTAGGTAAGGCTGTTTGCTTTAAGATTAAATAGTCGGGTGAGCGTGTTTGGCTTTGACTTGCGCCCCTAGGATGCAGATGCTGAAATAACAGGGTTCCTGGTATGTAAGACAAGTTTTGGAAAGGCAATTTTGAGTTCCAGGTGAGGCTGAATGTATTCAGACTTAATAGTCGTGTGAGACTATTTGGCTTTGACTTTCTCTCCTAGGCGGTACATGACAGATTGGCGGGGCTCCGGGAATCTAAAAAAAGCTTTGGTAAAACAGTTTTGACAGCTACGTAAGTCTGTATGTTTTAAGGTTATATAGTCGGGTGAGTCTGTTTGACTTTGACTTGCTCCCCTAGGAAGCAAATGCTGGATTAACAGGGTTCCTGGTATCTGAGACAAGTTTTGGTAAATCAGTTTTGGCGGCCAGATGGCTTTGTCTTCCTCCCCTAGGTTGCACATGCCAGATTGGCGGGGCTCCTGGAATCTAAGACAAGTTTTGGTAAATCAGTTTTGACAGCTAGGTAAGGCTGTATGCTTTAAGATTAAATAGTCGGGTGAGCGTGTTTGGCTTTGAGTTGCGCCCCTAGGATGCAAATGCTGGAATAACAGGGTTCCTGGTATCTAAGACAAGTTTTGGTAAGGCAATTTTGAGTTCCAGGTGAGGCTGAATGTATTCAGACTTAATAGTCGTGTGAGACTATTTGGCTTTGACTTTCTCTCCTAGGCGGTACATGACAGATTGGCGGGGCTCCTGGAATATAAAAAAAATTTTGGTAAAACAGTTTTGACAGCTACGTAAGTCTGTATGTTTTAAATAGTCTGGTGAGTCTGTTTGACTTTGAATTCTGGAATAACAGGGTTCCTGGTATCTAAGACAAGTTTTCGTACATCAGTTTTGGCGTCTATGTCCTATGTTTTAGGATTAAATAGTCGGATGAGCCTGTTTGGCTTTGACTTGCTCCCCTAGGCTGCACATGCCAGATTGGCGGGGCTCCTGGAATCTAAGACAAGTTTTGGTAAAACAGTTTTGACAGCTAGGTAAGGCTGTATGTTTTAAGATTAAATAGTCGGGTGAGCGTGTTTGGCTTTGACGTGCGCCCCTAGGATGCAAATGCTGGAATAACAGGGTTCCTGGTATCTAAGACAAGTTTTGGAAAGGCAATTTTGAGTTCCAGGTGAGGCTGAATGTATTCAGACTTAATAGTCGTGTGAGACTATTTGGCTTTGACTTTCTCCCCTAGGCGGTACATGCCAGATTGTCGGGGCTCCTGTTAAGACAAGTTTTGGTAAATCAGTTTTGGCGGCCAGATGGGGCTATATGTTTTAGGATTAAATAGTCGGATGAGCCTGTTTGGCTTTGTCTTCCTCCCCTAGGTTGCACATGCCAGATTGGCGGGGCTCCTGGAATCTAAGACAAGTTTTGGTAAATCAGTTATGACAGCTAGGTAAGGCTGAATGCTTTAAGATTAAATAGTCGGGTGAGCGTGTTTGGCTTTGACTTGCGCCCCTAGGATGCAAATGCTGGATTAACAGGGTTCCTGGTATCTAAGACAAGTTTTGGTAAGGCAATTTTGAGTTCCAGGTGAGGCTGAATGTATTCAGACTTAATAGTCGTGTGAGACTATTTGGCTTTGACTTTCTCCCCTAGGCGGTACATGCCAGATTGGCGGGGCTCCTGGAATCTAAAAAAAGTTTTGGTAAAACCGTTTTGACAGCTACGTAAGTCTGTATGTTTTAAGGTTATATAGTCGGGTGAGTCTGTTTGACTTTGACCTGCTCCCCTAGGATGCAAATGCTGGATTAACAGGGTTCATGGTATCTGAGACAAGTTTTTGTAAATCAGTTCTTGCGGCCAGGTGGGGCTATATGATTTAAAATTTAATAGTCGGGTAAGACTATTTGGCTTTGTCTTGCTCCCCTAGGCTGCAAATGCCAGATTAACAGGGTTCCTGGTAACTGAGATAGGTTTTGGTAAATCAGTTTTGGCGACCAGATGGGGCTATATGTTTTAGGATTAAATAGTCGGATGAGCCTGTTTGGCTTTGACTTGCTCCCCTAGGCGGTACATGCCAGATTGGGGGTTCCTGGAATCTAAAAAAAGGTTTGGTAAAACAGTTTTGACAGCTACGTAGGTCTGTATGTTTTAAGGTTAAATAGTCGGGTGAGTCTGCTTGACTTTGACTTGCTCCCCTAGGATGCAAATGCTGGATTAACAGGGTTCTGGTATCTGAGACAAGTTTTGGTAAATCAGTTTTGGCGGCCAGATGAGGCTATATGTTTTAAGATTTTATAGTCGTGTGAAGCTATTTGGCTTTGTCTTCCTCCCCTAGGCTGCACATGCCAGATTGGCGGGGCTCCTGGAATCTAAGACAAGTTTTGGTAAAACAGTTTTAACAGCTACGTAAGTCTGTATGTTTTAAGTTTAAATAGTCGGGTGAGCGTGTTTGACTTTGACTTGCTCCCCTAGGATGCAAATGCTGGATTAACAGGGTTCTGGTATCTGAGACAAGTTTTGGTAAATCAGTTTTGGCGGCCAGATGAGGCTATATGTTTTAAGATTTTATAGTCGTGTGAAGCTATTTGGCTTTGTCTTCCTCCCCTAGGCTGCACATGCCAGATTGGCGGGGCTCCTGGAATCTAAGACAAGTTTTGGTAAATCAGTTTTGACAGCTAGGTAAGGCTGTATGCTTTAAGATTAAATAGTCGGGTGAGCGTGTTTGGCTTTGAGTTGCGCCCCTAGGATGCTAATGCAGGAATAACAGGGTTCCTGGTATCTAAGACAAGTTTTGGTAAGGCAATTTTGAGTTCCAGGTGAGGCTAAATGTATTCAGACTTAATAGTCGTGTGAGACTATTTGGCTTTGACTTTCTCTCCTAGGCGGTACATGACAGATTGGCGGGGCTCCTGGAATCTAAAAAGTTTTGGTAAAACAGTTTTGACAGCTACGTAAGTCTGTATGTTTTAAATAGTCTGGTGAGTCTGTTTGACTTTGAATTCTGGAATAACAGGGTTCCTGGTATCTAAGACAAGTTTTCGTAAATCAGTTTTGGCGTCTATGTCCTATGTTTTAGGATTAAATAGTCGGATGAGCCTGTTTGGCTTTGACTTGCTCCCCTAGGCTGCACATGCCAGATTGGCGGGGCTCCTGGAATCTAAGACAAGTTTTGGTAAAACAGTTTTGACAGCTAGGTAAGGCTGTATGTTTTAAGATTAAATAGTCGGGTGAGCGTGTTTGGCTTTGACGTGCGCCCCTAGGATGCAAATGCTGGAATAACAGGGTTCCTGGTATCTAAGACAAGTTTTAGAAAGGCAATTTTGAGTTCCAGGTGAGGCTGAATGTATTCAGACTTAATAGTCGTGTGAGACTATTTGGCTTTGACTTTCTCCCCTAGGCGGTACATGCCAAATTGGCGGGGCTCCTGGAATCTAAAAAAGTTTTGGTAAAACAGTTTTGACAGCTACGTAGGTCTGTATGTTTTAAGGTTAAATAGTCGGATGAGTCTGTTTGACTTTGACGTGCTCCCCTAGGATGCAAATGCTAGATTAAGAGGGTTCCTGGTAACTGCGATAGGTTTTGGTAAATCAGTTTTGGCGGCCAGATGGGGTTATATGTTTTAGGATTAAATAGTCCGATGAGCCTGTTTGGCTTTGACTTGCTCCCCTAGGCTGCACATGCCAGATTGGCGGGGCTCCTGGAATCTAAGACAAGTTTTGGTAAAACAGTTTTGACAGCTAGGTAAGGCTGTTTGCTTTAAGATTAAATAGTCGGGTGAGCGTGTTTGGCTTTGACTTGCGCCCCTAGGATGCAGATGCTGGAATAACAGGGTTCCTGGTATGTAAGACAAGTTTTGGAAAGGCAATTTTGAGTTCCAGGTGAGGCTGAATGTATTCAGACTTAATAGTCGTGTGAGACTATTTGGCTTTGACTTTCTCCCCTAGGCGGTACATGCCAGATTGTCGGGGCTCCTGTTAAGACAAGTTTTGGTAAATCCGTTTTGGCGGCCAGATGGGGCTATATGTTTTAGGATTAAATAGTCGGATGAGCCTGTTTGGCTTTGTCTTCCTCCCCTAGGTTGCACATGCTAGATTAACAGGGTTCCTGGTAACTGAGATAGGTTTTGGTAAATCAGTTTTGGCGACCAGATGGGGCTATATGTTTTAGGATTAAATAGTCGGATGAGCCTGTTTGGCTTTGACTTGCTCCCCTAGGCGGTACATGCCAGATTGGGGGTTCCTGGAATCTAAAAAAAGGTTTGGTAAAACAGTTTTGACAGCTACGTAGGTCTGTATGTTTTAAGATTAAATAGTCGGGTGAGTCTGCTTGACTTTGACTTGCTCCCCTAGGATGCAAATGCTGGATTAACAGGGTTCTGGTATCTGAGACAAGTTTTGGTAAATCAGTTTTGGCGGCCAGATGAGGCTATATGTTTTAAGATTTTATAGTCGTGTGAAGCTATTTGGCTTTGTCTTCCTCCCCTAGGCTGCACATGCCAGATTGGCGGGACTGCTGGAATCTAAGATAAGTTTTGGTAAATCAGTTTTGACAATTAGGTAAGGCTGTATGCTTTAAGATTAAATAGTCGGTTGAGCGTGTTTGGCTTTGACTTGCGCCCCTAATATGCAAATGCTGGAATAACAGGGTTCCTGGTATCTATGTTTTGGTATCATTTTGGTCGATGGCTTTTGTGTGTTTTACAGTCGGTGCCTTGCTTTCCTCCCCTCTCATCATCTTCTTATCTGAGACAAGTTTTGGAAAGGCAATTTTGAGTTCCAGGTGAGGCTGAATGTGTTAAGACTTAAAGTCGGCTGAGACTATTTTGCTTTGACTTGCTCCCCTAGGCTGCAAATGCTAGATTAACAGGGCTCCTGGTATCTTAGACAAGTTTTGGTAAAGAAGTTTTGGCAGCCAGATGGGGCTGTATGTTTTAAGATTAAATTGTCGGGTGAGCCTATTTGGCTTTGAACTGCGCCTCTAGGATGCAAACGCAGGATTAACAGGGTTCCTGGTATCTGAGACAAGTTTTGGTAAATCAGTTTTGGCGGCCAGGTGGGGCTATATGATTTAAAATTTAATAGTCGGGTGAGACTATTTGGCTTTGTCTTGCTCCCCTAGGCTGCAAATGCTAGATTAACAGGGTTCCTGGTAACTGAGATAGGTTTTGGTAAATCAGTTTTGGCGCCCAGATGGGGATATATGTTTTAGGATTAAATGGTCGGATGAGCCTGTTTCGCTTTGACTTGCTCCCCTAGGCCCTGACAGCTAGGTAAGGCTGTATGCTTTAAGATTAAATAGTCGGGTGAGCGTGTTTGGCTTTCACTTGCGCCCCTAGGATGCAAATGCTGGATTAACAGGGTTCCTGGTATCTGAAACAAGTTTTGGTATGGCAATTTTGAGTTCCAGTTGAGGCTGTATGTTTTAAGACTTAATAGTCGGATGAGCCTGTTTGGCTTTCACTTGCGCCCCTAGGATGCAAATGCTGGAATAACAGGGTTCCTGGTATCTAAGACAAGTTTTCGTAAATCAGTTTTGGCGGTCAGATGGGGCTATATGTTTTAAGATTTAATAGTCGGGTGAGCCTGATTAACTTTGACTTGCGCCCCTAGGATGCAAATGCTGGATTAACAGGGTTCCTGGTATCTGAAACAAGTTTTGGTATGGCAATTTTGAGTTCCAGGTGATGCTGAATGTTTTCAGATTTAATAGTCGTGTGAGACTATTTGGCTTTGACTTTCTCCCCTAGGCGGCAGATGCCAGATTGGCGGGGCTCCTGGAATCTAAAAAAAGCTTTGCTAAAACAGTTTTGACAGCTACGTAATTCTGTATGTTTTAAGGTTTAATAGTCGGGTGAGTCTGTTTGACTTTGACTTGCTCCCCTAGGATGCAAATGTTGGATTAACAGGGTTCCTGCTATCTGAGACAAGTTTTGGTAAATCAGTTTTAGCGGCCAGGTGGGGCTATATGATTTAAAATTTAATAGTCGGGTGAGACAATTTGGCTTTGTCTTGCTCCCCTAGGCTGCAAATGCTAGATTAACAGGGTTCCTGGTAACTGAGATAGTTTTTGGTAAATCAGTTTTGGCGCCCAGATGGGGCTATATGTTTTAGGATTAAATAGTCGGATGAGCCTGTTTGGCTTTGACTTGCTCCCCTAGGCTGCACATGCCAGATTGGCGGGGCTCCTGGAATCTAAGACAAGTTTTGGTAAAACAGTTTTGACAGCTAGGTAAGGCTGTATGCGTTAAGATTAAATAGTCGGGTGAGCGTGTTTGGCTTTCACTTGCGCCCCTAGGCGGCAGATGCCAGATTGGCGGGGCTCCTGGAATCTAAAAAAAGCTTTGCTAAAACAGTTTGGACAGCTACGTAAGTCTGTATGTTTTAAGGTTAAATAGTCGGGTGAGTCTGTTTGACTTTGACTTGCTCCCCTAGGCTGCAAATGCTAGATTAACAGGGCTCTTGGTATCTTAGACAAGTTTTGGTAAAGCAGTTTTGGCAGCCAGATGGGGCTGTATGCGTTAAGATTAAATAGTCGGGTGAGCGTGTTTGGCTTTCACTTGCGCCCCTAGGCGGCAGATGCCAGATTGGCGGGGCTCCTGGAATCTAAAAAAGCTTTGCTAAAACAGTTTGGACAGCTACGTAAGTCTGTATGTTTTAAGGTTAAATAGTCGGGTGAGTCTGTTTGACTTTGACTTGCTCCCCTAGGCTGCAAATGCTAGATTAACAGGGCTCTTGGTATCTTAGACAAGTTTTGATAAAGTAGTTTTGGCGGCCAGATGGGGTTGTATGTTTTAAAATTTAATAGTCGGGTGAGACTATTTGGCTTTGACTTGCTACCATAGGCTGCAAATGCTAGATTAACAGAGATCCTTGTATCCATGACAAGTTCCGCTAAAGCAATTTTGACTTCCAGGTGAGGCTGTATGTTTTAGGATTAAATAGTCGGATGAGCCTGTTTGGCTTTGACTTGCTCCCCTAGGATGCAAATGCTGGAATAACAGGGTTCCTGGTATCTAAGAAAAGTTTTGGTAAGGCAATTTTGAGTTGCACATGCCAGATTGGCGGGAATCTAAGACAAGTTTTGGTAAAACAGTTTTGACAGCTAGGGAAGGCTGTATGCTTTAAGATTAAATAGTCGGGTGAGCGTGTTTGGCTTTGACTTGCGCCCCTAGGATGCAAATGCTGGAATAACAGGGTTCCTGGTATCTAAGAAAAGTTTTGGTAAGGCAATTTTGAGTTCCAGGTGAGGCTGAATGTATTCAGACTTAATAGTCGTGTGAGACTATTTGGCTTTGACTCTCTCCCCTAGGCGGCCCATCCAGATTGGCGGGGCTCCTGGAATCTAAAAAAAGGTTTGGTATAACAGTTTTGACAACTACGTAAGTCCTTATGTTTTAAGGTTAAATAGTCGGGTGAGTCTGTTTGACTTCGACTTGCTCCCCTAGGATGCAAATGCTGGATTAACAGGGTTCTGGTATCTGAGACAAGTTTTGGTAAATCAGTTTTGGCGGCCAGATGAACTATATGTTTTGAGATTTAATAGTCGGGTGAGGCTATTTGGCCTTGTCTTCCTCCCCTAGGCTGCACATGCCAGATTGGCGGGACTCCTGGAATCTAAGACAAGTTTTGGTAAATCAGTTTTGACAGCTAGGTAAGGCTGTATGCTTTAAGAATAAACAGTCGCGGAGCGTGTTTGGCGTTGACTTGCGCCCCTAGGATGCAAAGGCTGGAATAACAGGGTTCCTGGTATCTAAGACAAGTTTTCGTAAATCAGTTTTGGCGACCAGATGGGGCTATATGTTTTAAGATTTAATAGTCGGGTGAGCCTGTTTGGCTTTGACTTGCGCCC